>LR812527.1:11625684-11725155 GCA_903798195.1 Danio kyathit | reverse complement strand
TAGGAATTATAATTCATTTGTATTTATTTGTTAACATACACAAATAGTGACAGATAATCACAAGTCACCAATACTTACAAATAAACAATATTTTATTGCTGTCATTTAACAAAATGTATCAAATTATAGAAATATTACAAAGTAAGGTTAAGAAAAGGTTCAGTTACCATGAACTAAACTGAACTGTTAATAAAACATTAACACTGATCCTGTTGAACAGAACAAATCAGCAAATTACAGTAAAATGATTAAAATAATCATAACCATTTTTACATCTAATATGACAGCAATTATAAACATTTGTTTCACTTAACAGTAATTTGGGAAGCTAATGAGAAAACTGAGGATGTGCTTTACTCCTGATAAGAGTTTTAAAGTCTGGGGTGATGGTAGACCCGAAGATCGTGCTCTATGTCCAACCTGTTCCTTTGCTTTGACTTAAGCTGCACCAAGGAAGAGAATCCACTTTCACACAAATACGTAGTGCTGAATGGTAGGATGGATTTGGTCGCACGAATGGCAAGGGACAAATACTCAGAAAGCACTTCGTGGCACCAAAACTGGGAGAGGCTTACTTCACTGAATTTCTTTTTCAGCGTCTTATCACAGGACAGCTCCACCAGCTGATTCTCTTTGTTGCTCGGCAACGTGACGCTTTCCACGTTGATTCCAAAGCGATTGCTTATCCACGGATCATCATCATGTTTATCGCGAAAGTAGTCGGTACGGTTGTTGCCCGCGCATTTTAAAATAAAAGTCCGGTATAGGCAAAATAAGTAAAAAATTAAACTTTTGTTGTTTTTTGACCACACACTCGGTAGTAGTCGGTACGGTTGTTGCCCGCGCATTTTAAAATAAAAGTCCGGTATAGGCAAAATAAGTAAAAAATTAAACTTTTGTTGTTTTTTTGACCACACTCTCCGCGACCCACTGAAAATGTTCCCGCGACCCACTCTCGGGTCGCGACCCACCAGTTGAGAAACACTGATCTAAAACACAGATCATGCTTATAATTGAAAAATTACTTTATTATTTTGTACAGCTGTTATTGAAATGACACTAAGTTTAACATTCCATTTTACAGCGAGCAATGCCACAATTACAGGACCTCTTCTTTCTCTTCTCATAATTTAAGTAAGTATTCGGAGACTAACTCTGACTTCTGTTAACTCAAACTTGCTTTCCCTGTATCTCTAAATTCATTTAATGTTATGTAATTTTGGTGTATGATATATTATTACAGCATTAATATAAAATAGGCTACATAATTACTCACTGGAGATTTTATATGTAATTAAATTACATTAAATGTCTGAAGCTTCTATATAAACTTGCTAGTCAGCAGTCATTTCCTGTGTAGTCCTGTTGTGTAAAGCTCTGATCTGTCCTCTCTTGTTCACTGCCTATTTTGACTTGTGTCTGCTGTGGATGCATCTCTGAAGCTGGATTCTCTGTTGGATTTGTTTCTTCCTCTGACTGCTTTCTTCAAACCAACAACTACGCCTGGTCTTCAGCTGCGCTCCCCGGTCTGCTGTATTCTCCAGTCTAGAGCTCCACTGCCCAGTGTCTGCATTTTAATTTATATATTAATTTATTTATATTTACATTTTAATGATTTCTTGTTTACTTTTCTTGTTTGTTTACCCTTTAGTTTAATTATATATATATATATATATATATATATATATATATATATATATATATATATATATATATATGTATATGTATGTATGTATGTATGTATGTATGTATGTATGTATGTATGTATGTATGTATGTATGTATGTATATATATATATATATACATATATATATATATATATACATATATATATATATATATATATATATATATATATATGTATATATGTGTATATACACAAACTATTTTATACTGTTTGCTTATAACTAGATGTGTACTGTATGTATTGAATGTTGGGAAATATATAATAAAAAGTTGGAATAAATTCATTTGTGTGGTATTTTTATACTTCAAAGTTTACACATGCAGTTGTTAAATTAAAAAGGAAAAATAAATGAACAATATTTAATATTAAGCAATACTGGAAAAGTATTACTGCTTATCCTGTATTCTAGGCAGTATTGATAAACTGCCAGGAAAAAACATTAATACATGTAGTAAGAACGTCGTCTCACAGTTGCTTAATGTCACACGACAACGTTGCTACAGCCTTCTCGCGACTTACATTTCTACATTGTAACAATGTAGCGAGCATGTAAGGGGCGACGTTGCCTTTGAAAAAATACAAGGTTGTGCAGACATCGCTGCAACGTAGATGTGTTGAGTTATTACTGGTTTACAAAAGAACATTTCGATCAGGGTTTTATTCACAGAAATACTCAGGGCTGCTACTGGGCAAAAGGGTGCACTAAGCGAAATTTTACTGTGGTACAAGTTATTGTAAATGTAACTATTGAGAAAATTCTTGCAAAGTCTTATGAAGATTGTTTCCTAGAGGAACACGTTGAATTTGTTAACACTGAGTTTGATATTCAGATATTTGAATTATTGATTTTATACAGCATACTATTATTACACTAACCTAAGAGTGTGCCTTGTTAAAGGTTTATAGAAATACATTTACATGCTGCTCTCACACACAGAACTATAACACAATGCACAATATTTAGATAGCGATGCATAGGCTACATCTATTCATTTCTAATAAATAGACTGTTCTATCACAACTACAAGCGATGCGTGGTTTTATTGGTTCATAGTGCAACATTTACATGCTTTTGGTTTTGTTTGTGAAACTGCAACAACACGAACGCTATTGAAATGTAAACATAAAGCTGCGGTCACACTAGAGTTATTTGAGCTTGCGAAATTCTTTCATACGGCGCTGCGAAAAGGGGCGGGATTAAACAAGATGATTAGACATTAAAAAAGCGAGCGATTGCTCCATGTTTTAAATTTCTGTTCAGAGAGGTCATGTTTTGATCCTGGATTGGTCTCACGCAGTCTAGTGATGCGATTTCGCAGGTCAGAGTTCACCAAGCTTAAACTTTGCACCACAGTGTCAAGTTTCGACGCATGACCCTGCGTTTCTGGTCTGACGCATTCGCGTGCGTATGAATGAGTGGCTGTTTCTCAATTCCAAGAACGCAGAGAACGGACTTGCGTTCTTGTGGAGACCGGTCTTGCCAGGTGTCCTCGGAAGAACGAACTCGGGAGACCACGAGAACAGAGAACGCGTCCTGTGAGAAACGAGATGCTGCTTTCTTCCTGATGTCATGTGACCTTCATGCGTTTAAACATTACAGCATTCATACAACAATTTATTGTTTTTTCCCTTTTCAAAATATATACTATGCATAAAAACATTATAAATATACATTGCAAAATAAAAATAAAACAGATTTTATTATGAATTTCAGCAAACAAACACCCTTAATATGTTTATTCCTTTATTAGGATGTCCATGGTAATGTTTATATTCACCGTTTCATTTTAGAAAAACTCCTGAGGTAAATAAGTGATATCTCTGAATTTTAATAATAAATCTAAATAAAATGCTGCACTTCCCACCTCCAGTCGCAATGACTTCTGGGACTTCTAGAGCGAGATCGGCGCTCAAGTCTGCATCAGTGCGTTCTCGATATCAAGAACACATCCGTGAAGTTTCACGCGTCCTCCGTACTTGCGGTCTTGAGTATTGGAACTGAACTTTGGCAGCTGATGATGACGTTACACGAGGACGCAAGACCACTGAAGAACGCATATTGAGAAACAGCCAAAGTCTATGGGGAGAAAAGTCCAGTGTGACCGCAGCATAAATCTAACATTGTCCGTTTAGAGATTGAGCATTATAGCACCCCCTAGAGGAACATATTGAATTTGTTAACACTAAGTTTGATATTCAGATATTTGAATTATTAATTTTGAAAAGCATATTATTAATACACCAACCTAAAAGAGTGTGTCTTATTAGTGGTTCATAGAACTACATTTACATGCTGGTCTCACACACAGAACTAAAACAACGCAAGATATTTAGATGGCAACGCACAGGCTAAATCTATTCATTTCTAATAAATACTGTTCTTTCACAACTACAAGTGGTGCGTGGTTTTATTGGTTCATAGTGCAACATTTACATGTTGGTTTTACTGATGAAACTGCAACAACATGAACGGTATTGAAATGTAAAATTTGAGCATAAAGCTTACATTGTCCTTTAGAGATTGAGCATTATAGCACACCCTAAAGGACACGTTGAACTTGTTAACACTGAGTTTGATATTCAGATACACCAACCTAAAAAGAGTGTGTCTTATTAGTGGTTCATAGAACTACATTTACATGCTGGTCTCACACACAGAACTAAAACAACGCATGATATTTAGATGGCAACGCACAGGCGATATATGCTAAATCTATTAATTTCTAATAAATACACTCTTCTATCGCAACTTCAAGCAGTGTGTGGTTTTATTGGTTCATAGTGCAACATTTACATGCTGATTTTACAGAGGAAACTGCAAAAAAGCTAATGCTGTTGAGATGTAAAAATGAAAACTAAAACTGACATTGTCTTTTACAGATTGTGCAGTATAGCGCCCCCTAGAGGAACACGTTGAATTTGTTAACACGGAGTTTGATATTCAGCTATTTACAGTTTTTCTCAGTCGCTTTGGTGCATTTCTCACAGCACTATTTACATTTGCACAACAGTTAAAGTATTTCTCAAAACAATTAGTACAAACTGCAAAACCTAGTTGATAACCTGCAAAAGCGCGTCACTTGCTCAAAATGGAGAGCTCATTCCTCAAAAGCAATTATTGATGTCAATGAAAGTGTCAGTGTCATCAAAATGAAAAGTCCATTGTTTATGAACAAGATAGTCAAATGGCTTTGTCATGTTTTCATTATGACAGTTTACTCTGTTCATTTTTTCCAATGCAAAAAACTCAGATTTTGGTGACACGTCATGAAAATGCTCAAGACAGCATTATATACTATCTGCACAGCCCTTTGAAAACAACAGTAAAGTTAGACATCACTGTATTTAGTGAGGCATCTGAGTACAAGACACTGAATATGTATGTTTCACATTTTTACTGCATTTGCTCTTTACAATTCTAATTTATCCACAGCATTGTGCAAAAGAATAAATACACCCTTACAACAAACATAAACTCCTTTTGGGCAGAGCTGCGCACAACTGTAAACAATATTGCAGTACATATTGGAACTGAACCTACAACATACACAGCTCTGTAAATCATTCATGAAATTGTTCAATTTAGAAGACATTTTCAGAAAAAAAAGATTTAACATTTTTAAAATAAAATTAGCTAGACAGATTTTGACAACTAGTTAAACATGTTTGTATGTAATGACTCAAGTAATGAAATGAGGACTCTTAGTTTAATATGGAATGACTATTCAGCATTCACAAGTTTAGTTCATTTTGACTGACATGACATAAGCAAATGATAATGTTACAAACAGCAGAGAGCTGTATGAAAGCTGCTCTGCTCACAGAGACATCAATAATCAGCGTATGAACCTCAACAACGATGACAATTAACAAAATGAACAAAACTCACAAACATCACAAACAGGATGAAAAAAAGGTGACAAAATCAACAACGTCAACATAAACAGCAGAATCAAAAGCAAATAATGACAACTGTAGCATCAATAAGCTATAGAATATATTCATACTGCAATGCATGCTGGGATTTTTGTACTTTGCCACACCTAGCAAGAGTAAGGTGTAGGCCAGATCTAGGCCAGAATAAAAGCAAACTGTGGCCCAGAATACCGTCAGTGGTTGAATTCTGGCTAATATGTGGTATTGCTTTGGCTTATTTGTGGCCCAGATCTGACAAACAGGAGCAGACCACCCTAGAGCCATCATTCCATTCAGTATGTGGTCCAGATGTAAGTGTCTGGTGTGGGCCGGATCTGGGCCAGAATAAAAGCAAACTGTGGCCCACAATAGGGTCAGTTCTGGTTCGTTTGGTTGAATTCTGGCTGATATGTGAAATTGCTATGGCTTAATTGTGGCCCAGATCTAGCAAACAGGAGCAGACCACCCAAGTGCCATCATTCCATGCGCTATGTTGCCCAGATGTAAGTGTCTGGTGTGGGCTGGATTTGAGCCACATGAATTTTTCTAGCTGGGCAACAAGCAAATAGTAAGGGCGGATGAGAAAACCCTAATAATATAATAACTATTAAGTTATTAAATGTCATTAAAGAGCCCCTATTATGTTTTTTTGAGAATGACCTTCCATGTAGTGTGTAACACAGCTCTAAGTGAAGTGAAATATCCAGCTAAGGCTTAAATCTGAAAGTGGACAGTGTTTAAAACTATTGTTTCATTTATAAAAGAGTCGACTTCTAGTACTTTAAATGAATCGTCTTGATAATGAGTCTTTAGCCATTTCCGCGTTTCGGCGTGGATACGAAACTTAAGCCCTGCCCAGTTATTGTGTGTGCAAACCCGGGAAAATTTAAACCTGCGGCCCCGCCCACAAGCACAGTACACAAAGAGAAAGAGGCAAGACACACACTGTAGCAGACACCGGTTAAATCAACGTTGTGCTCAGCTGGATATTACTGGCAGCGTGAGGGGAAAGTTAGTGCTATTTTCTCTACCCAAAAATGAAACTGAGAAGAGTCAGAGGTTGAGGTTTATTTTTGCAAAAATACCTCAGCATTATAGCCCACCCAGATAGCAAGAACATTTGGGCCAAATGTGGGTGATAGCTTGCACATGTGGCGTAGGTATGGCACGGCTGAACAGATATGGGCCAGATTATTACCATATATGTTTTGCCATTCAGAATAGGCAGGAATGTTCTTCTGGTTCACAGCTCCTTTTGCAGTATGTGGGCCAGATAACAAAAAACACATAAGATCCTAGTAAGGTTCAGCTATGGCTGACATCAGTAACTATCAACTTCTGGCTGACTTTGGGATTGCATTTGGAAAACACTTGAAACTGAACACAGTTGTAACGTTAGCAGGCATCTGGCACACCACACTTTAGTTGCCAAGACTTCTGTGCGAGTTTGACATTCTTCCCCCCTGTCATTTGCTTCAGGTAAGTGATAATTTGGCATTTAAAATGATTTTACTTAAATATTCATCATTAAATATAAAAGTTAGAACTCATTTAGTGATTAGTTATTCATTTAATTAATAAATGCGTCGAGTTAAATAGTATGTTCCTTTTTAAACGTGGTGTTTACATAACGTTAGCGCTCCAACAGTTTGCTGTTTAAATTAACATTAGCAATCAAAGTTATTGCCAATTTCCAATTATGACAGAATACGGTTTATTTATTGTAGATAAATATCAATGTTTGTAAGTGTTCAAGTCATGTTTCAGTGTGGTTTAGTAAGGTTTAAAATAAAAGCGATCCCATTAGGCCTAACATGATAGTGGAAGCCAATAGAAAAATTGTCTTATAATTGTAAAATGGACTAGCAATAGGTATAATGTTTCTGTACAATATAGAGCCAAAACTCAACAACAAACATTTATGAATCAACTATTTTTTGTTGTCTAATGGTCATTTAATATCATTAATTGTAATGTAACTGACTTCAATAACCCGGTTTGACCAGCGTGGCGCTGTAACTGAGACAGTTTTCAGCTCCTCTGGGTTCAGTTTAAAAGAAGCAGAGACCTTTACTCTTAATAACAAACTGGACAACAAAAATAACAGCACTTAGAAAGCATTTAATCATAACGATGTGATAATGGCACGATGCAATCTCTGAAATCGTCACTTCGACCACAGTATGTTTATTTATATTAAATTTATACAATAGTTTGAGCAACCATGATTACAGTATTGATCCTAAAGAAATAAGAGTAAAAAGTTTAGAAGTTATTAAGTTGCTCAAATATAAATGTAAAAATAATATTATTGCATGTGTAAGTAGTTTGGTTTTTTAAAGATTAACCAATGTTAGCTCTGTTTTGATAATTTTAACAGTTAAAGGATAGTTCACACAAAAGTTGTAATTGTCATTATTTACTCTTCATTCACTTGTTCCAAACCTTCATTTCTTTCTTCTGTTGAACACAAAATAATTTATTTTGAAGAAAGCTGAAAACCTGTGACAATTGACTTCAGTAGTAATTGTTTTCCCTACTATGTAAGTCAATGGTTACAGGTTTTCAGCTTTCTTCAGAGTTTGGGAATTTTAATTTGTTTTTGTATTTATTTGTTTATATATTTATTTATGTATCATTTTATTTAGTCGATACACTACAAAAATGCCTTTCTTATTTGTTCCTAGTTTCTAGTCCAAATATATATAAAAAAAATAAAAAAATCTTAAATGAAAAAGTTCTGCCACTTTGTTTTAAAAATCTGTACACAGTCCAATGTGTCAAAACCCGGAAAGTGTCAAAATAAGATCCAGGCAATGTGGGCTGAAAATTTAAGTCAAGTGCAGGCCAGAAGATAATGACCTAGTAACCAGTGCTTGGTCTAATGTTCACAAAGCTGGAACACTTTAGATTTGCAGAAAATGTTAAACTTATTTTAAACTTAACTGGGATATTTATCATTAACAATTTATTGCAATTGTTTAAATAATGTGTAATCGCTAAAAAACAATGAGTTAGAAAATTGTCAATATTTTAAAAATATATAATATTTGAATGAATATTTTAAAATGTAACAGATTACATGTATTTGGTTAGATCACACAGTTTAGCATTTTGATTTGTATTGTAATTTTGCAGATGTACCTCCAGGTTGTATTGCTGATCATATTATTTAAATTCTTCACTGCAGGTGCTGTCAGACAGAATCCCCTCACTCCCCTCATTTAACATAAAACAAAAATATTGCTGTGAATGCAGCCTACGTCCAGTCTCTAAAGAACTTTCCACTGCTTTTAACTTGACCAACAACTTGTTCAAGCACTTGAACAGAAGGCATTCTAGGACAATACTCGTCACCTAGGAGGACACCGGCACCCAGAAACACGGAGGCCCAACTCAGCCTAAACAAGCTAAATTGGACTTTTGTGCAGGATCGGGAGTGAAGATATCTTCTGAATGTGAAGAGAAGTGTAGCTGCTTATGGGGCTGTTCACTTATTGTGTCTTTTGCACACGTGCGGGATCGCATTGGGATTGTATATTGTGCGCGCTCACATTTCCCAAGCTCACCCAGTTGAAAACCACGAGTCACACAGCAAAGAAGTGATGGATCAGCTTCAGACTTTGTATATATTTCTGTAGTCTAATTACCTCAGACAAACACAGAACACTCAAACACTGCAGTGCTTTTGCATACTATGGATGTCGGTGGGTATCCAGTTTCCTTCTAAATGTCTTCTTTTGTGTTTTAAAAAAAAAGACAAACGGGTTTGGAGCAAGTGAACGATGAGAGAATTTTAATTTTTGAGTGAACTCTTTATGTCTTTTGAATATGTCAAACTTCTGTGATTCTGTGAAATCAACCCATTGTAATGTTTTTCAGTGAATATTAAATTACTGAAAGAGCTGCAGTTTATTCTGTATAATCTATTACGTTTTTAAAGTAACTTACCCAACACTGTATATTTATATACACTACCAGTCAAAAATTTGGGGTCAGTTTTTTTTTTTGTTTTTTTTTAAAGAAAATTATTCTGTTAATAATTTTATTATATATTATATTTTTATTTTATATATATATATATATATATATATATATATATATATATATATATATATATATATATATATATATATATATATATATATATATATATATATATATAAGGTGGCATATAATAAATGTAAAAAAGAAAATCTTAAACTTAAATCTTTATTAAAATTGTAAATAACTGCTTTTGACCTATATATATATATATATATATTTTTTTTTTTAAACCATGTACATTTATATGTATTATATCATCTTTGCATCAAATATATAACATTTATATTTAACAATTATTTCTATTTTTATTTTTGTTTTGTATTTTATGTTTGTTGTATGCTGTTCAAATGTTTTCTAACTCTTTATTTGTCCACATTTATTCAATAATTGTTTTATCTGAATGTAATTTGCATTGATTAAAGTAAACTATTTGATTGTAATTTTTGTTGTGTGATTTACTCAGGAAATATATGTGGTCAGCCACATGTGGGCCACAGAACTTAGCCTTACTAATCTTTGAATACAAGGCCCATATCTGGGCCACATAAAAATGTATTACTTGGCTGAAGCTTGGTGGAGTTGTGGCACTACTTTGGTTCAGTTCTGGCTTAAAGGATGTGGGCCAGTTCTGGGCCGGGGAACACTAACTGATCTGGGCCACATCTTAGCTGTTGATTTGGGCCAGATCAGGGCCAAAGGAAATTTGTTGACTGGGGAGCCTTGTGCTGTTCGAGTGCTTCTGGAATCTACACGCTTACAGCAGAGAATTCATCGGCCGTTTGTTAAAGAAAGGATCAGAAAAGACTATCGATGTAAGGGACTTTGTCAGAACATGGAGCAGTGCATCATGGATCAGTTTCTTCCTTCATTTCACAAATGTGTTTGTGAGCCTGCGATCTACTGCCGTTTGTCGTTGCTATGGCCATCGTCAGCTGTTTTTACATACTTGCAGCAGTCAAGGTTCAAAATAAAACTGCACACACATACCTGCCAACATCAGTTCCTAAAAATCCGGGAGACCGGGGGGGGGGTTAGGTTCGGGGTGAGGTGTCTGAATAACACTCAGGGCTGGAGCCAGCTGAACTGGCGCTCTAGGCGAATAGCAATCACGCCGCCCTCAACCCGAAAGTGAAATAGAAAGTGACCGGTTCGCAGTTGAAAGTGAGGACTGGGAGGGAGGGGGTGGGTGTCGCAGATGAAGGTGAGGACAGAGGGGGTTCGCAGACGTTGCCCTCACTATTGTGAAGTTATGTGAAGTTGTTTCTTTAATATGCATTCTTTGTATTCTGTTTTTGAATGTTTCTGTTAAGGACTTTTATTTTAGTGTTGTGTCCTCTGAGGAGGAGGGTAGTGTGTGTGTGTGTGTGTGTGTGTGTGTGTGTGTGTGTGTGTGTGTGTGTGTGCGTGTGCGTGTGCGTGTGCGTGTGTGTGTGTGTGTGTGCGTGTGCGTGCGCGCGAAAAAAGAGCAGGTAGAGTGTGACGGGCTAGGAGACTCATGTCGATCTCCTCCTCAGTTCTTGGAGTTTTTGCTCAATAAAATAGTTAGTCGTCTGTATTTTCATTCACCCACTGGCAGCCAAAATCCACGCCTTACACTAATATGAAGCATGTATGCACTCTGACTACTTCTATATTGTTGATAAGCTGTGCTGGGCATTTCACTCTGTCTTGCGCTGAAGCTGTCAGTGTCCACCACTCGCAACAGGCTGTCATCGGTCCAATTAGCGCAGATTAGCTTCACGCTAACGAGGGGTTTGGGAACAAATGAATCGCAAAACGATTCATATGAGAGTCGCTGGGATAATTAGGTAAACATAAATGCATATTGTAAGACCATGAAAGTGTTTTTTGACCTTGCATGCATATTAGACTTGTTGGAGACCCTTACAACCAAAATATGACCCTATTTAATGTATAATAGGGGCTCTTTAAATGAAGTTTTAACAGTTTTTTAGAATGTAGTTCTTCAAAACTCAAGTCTGTGATTGTGTGTGTGTCTTTTCTTTGTGTGTGTGCGTGCGTGTGTGTGTGTGGTTTCTGCAAGGAAATAACAGAAATACAATGTGTCAGTAATCAGCAAGGAAATAACAGAAATACAATGCTTCAGTCTACCAACAAACAAATGACATATCTAAACAGAAAATATGGCAAACATGAAACATATGAGCAAAAAAGCCACTTACATGATCAGATACGCACACACAGGAATACAACAAAAGAAATCAGATTCAGTCCTCAGCACAGTTCAGCCAGAAAGGGCAAACTGTGGACACAGGTGCCATTTATAAAGCCTTTGAGTGGACGGAGATTGGAGTGAACCATGAACTAAACAAGGGACAGGGGTGTGACACTACTTTAAGTTTGCAGTTTAAGAGGACAAAACAGCCGCCCCCAAATTTGTAATCCAAATTTGACAGTTTATAGGGGATCAGGTAAGCCGGGAGAGGAACCAGGCGGGCAATGAGCCGGATCCTTAACCTGGACATCAGCGATCCTATAACGGCCATCCTTGCTGGGGTGGAGGGAAATTACCTTTCCCACTGGCCACTGAGATCAGGGAAGTTGGGGATCAAGAATAAGAACAACAGTGTTAGGTTGTAATTTAGGATTGTCAGTGTGCCACTTCTGTTTAGACTAAAGAGAGGGGAGGTAATTTCTGAGGTAATTTCAGAAAGGATTTGACTTTGACGCCATTGAAGGCGACTGCACAGTTCAGAGTCAGGGTATGTTCTGAGAGGAAGGGAAGCATCGTGCCGCCCCATCAGGAGCAAATTAGGGGTCACAGGGTCAGGGGGGTATGGACTAAGAGATACTGCACCATAGAAACAGGACTTGTGCAGCTCTACAAGGTCATTAGACTGATATACATTGGGGTTAATAGGCCATAGTTCAAAAGGTTGAGAGAGAAAGGCAGGTCCTTGGTTCCAACAACAGGGCCTGCTAAGATTAGTCAGCAGCTTTCCTTTAGTTGGCTCATCCACTGGGTTACTTTATGAGTTCACATAATGCCACTCCTGGCCCTTAGTGAGTTCCTGAATCTCAGCTACCCTGGTTCCAACAAAGCGGCAAGAATCAGAGAGCAGCCAACAGAGAACGGTCATCGAGTCAGTCCATAAGGTAGTCTTCCTGATATGGAGGGTGAGTTCTGTTTGCAGGAGATTAGCTGGCAGAGCTCCTATGAGAGCAGCACATAATTCAAGTCATGGAATGGATAGCCGTTTTTTGGGGGAAATGCTGGACCTTGCCATGAGGAAAGACACATTTACCTGCTGATCATCTTCTGTACGCATGCAAGCAACTGCACCGTAGGACTGCTCTGATGCATCACAGAATACGTAAAGATCGTGGGTGGCTGAGGTGGGGTCTACCGACCATGTGAAGCAGCGAGGTAAAGTGATGGTGGAAAGGGCAGGTAATTCACCTTCCCATGATAGCCAAGCTTCCAGGAGATTATGGGGAATATTTGGATCATCCCAATCTCTTGTCTTTCCCCATAATTGCTGGACAAAAAATTTGGCTCTTGTTGTGTAAGGAAGAATATGATCCTCTTGGCTAGCGAGAACTCTGTAAAGGTAACGCATTGTTGGGGTAATAGGTTCAATGGCTCTGTGGCTGTATCTGAGGATGTCTTTGTGGCAGTTCCAGAGAAGGCCTAATGTGGATTCTGAGGGATCAAGAGATGGATGGTGTGATAAGCAGAGCTCCGTTTGTTCTGACCTGGCTTCAGGAAGTAGGTCACTGATGACTTGAGGATCATTACTGGCCCATTTTCTGATTTCAAAGCCACCAGAGGAGAGGATAGTGTGCAGGTTCTGAAGCAGATCTTTGGCTTCCTCTGGGGTGGGTATTGTTGGCTAGAGCACTCGTCTGCCTGTGCATAGTCAATGCTCTTTTGGAGGATGTAAATAGCACAGCAACGGCTTGAGGTCGTGCCAAAGGGGAGAACTTGACATTCATATACAGTTTGAGGTGCTTTACAGTCCAGGTCACGCCAGAGGAATCGCAGAAGAGGTTTATCCTGAGGTAATAGGTGCATCTGGTGGAACATTGATTTTATGTCTCCACTTATTGCCATTTTATACTGCCTGAAACGAAACGGAACTTCAAGGAGGGAAGGCCCAAGCATAGGGCCAGGAAGTAACTGTAAATTCAGACACTGATTTTGGTAGTAAAAGGAACAATCAAACACGATGCGCTCTAGGGTTGAGCCGATAGACGATGCCATCGTCCATCACCGATGGCCGATAGACATCAGGATGCTGAGCCGGCATCGCCAATCCTCTGCCCCGCCCCTGTTGCAAACCCGCTCGTGAATAATACACCCTCAGGCCCCATTTACACTAATACAGCATAGTTTTAAAATGGCATTTTAGAACGAAAATGATCCACGTCCACGCTGGCGTTTCATCTAACATTTCTGAACAGCCCTCCGTCTGCTGAAAACCTACATCACGTGACCACACACACACACACAGCCACACACACACTGTCATGCGCTGGTCTGAGCTCCAGAGAACAGTGTATGTCGACAGTTTATCAAGGATATACCGCTGCATCGCGTCTCACTATAGCTGTTAAACGCGATATTAATTAATAATAATTAATCTTGTCTCTATCTAACGACTCTTTGGTCTTTTGAATCTATCAGGTAACGTGTCACAGCGTCAGTACACTGCTTCAATCTTTCACGCTTGTACTGAGTAATTTTAGCGAAACCCTCAGATACTGTTGGTTGTGCACCTTTTTTAACAACCAAGTTTGTCGACGCCATTATACTGACAACAGGGCTGGAGCAAGCTCAACTGGCGCTTTAGGCAAACGACGAGAATGCTGCCCACAAACCAAAAGTTATGCTGCCTTCAGAGAGAGTGGGGAGGGGGGCGGCAGAGCTCTGATTTAGTATAACAATGAATTATTTTGTTTATGTTTCAAAGATCGGGGTGCATTATTTGTCCTTTCATTTTAATGTTAACAAAAATAATTCAGACTGGGGGTCACCGGCATTTTTCAGCTTTTGACATACTTTGTAGACAATCCCTAACTAGCCTACCAGCTCCTCACTGACAGAGCTTTAATTCATTGCAACACATCGCGGAAAATTAAAACAAATAATCTGCGATCTGTGTCCCATTGTACGGTCTGCTATTTTCCGAATAAGTCTTTTTACACAATTCTATGCAACCACTAAGATCTATTGATTTTTTTTATGCATGAATATCTGTCTAACATCGAACGTCCAATGTTAAACCAACTTTACATCGGTAATGTTACCGCCGTTTACTCTTTAATAATAAAACTATTATAATTTGCCTTTTAATTGCAACATTAAACGTAAGATAGAATTGAAGCTTTGCAATCCTTTTGGATTTTGGAGATTTATAATAGATAAAATGTCACAAATCTAATGTAAATGATAATGTAATATAATATAATATCGTATAATATACATAGTTAGATAATGTTATTTTATAAAAGCTTTTAGATTATTTTGATTCATATTTGCAAGCTCATAAACTCATATAAAACATTTGATAAAATCATTTCATTATATTATATTATATATAATATCAGTACATTATATTATAATTAAAATCAATATGCTCTGACATGGTAAAGGCCTACTTATACAGCACAGTGTTTCCCCTACCATTATATAAGGGGGGCGCCCCGCCCTCCCAACGGTTTTCCCTGCCCCCCTTGGAGCCAAGTTAATTGTATTTACTTCTTTTATTAAACAAGCTAAATAGCCGTATGCAATATCTTATTGACACAGCAGCATGTCATTTCTGTCTCTACATGGTTGTGCAATTACAAATTTCTGCTCTCTGAATCGCGTATGGTGGAGTTTCACACAACCACTCTCTGCTGTATGGGAATGAGAGTTCACGCGCCACACCTGACAGAATCAGAGACGCACGTGCGCTTCCGTATATTATGCAGGGCTCGAAATTGCGAACATTGTGGTCGCATATGCGCCCAAAATTTAATCTATGCGACCTCATAATATATAAATGAGAGCATTTGTGCGACTGCATATAATGGTTGTGGTGCGACTTGTTTCGATTTTTTATAAAAACGTGCTGAATCGGTCTTCCCTGCCGCTATATTGGTTCATATTAGCTGTCAATCACTCAAGGCTTTCCGCTGTCAGATAACAGGGAGCTTATAAGGGCGCCAGCCGAGATCAATTGAGGGTTTTTGGAGAAGGTGCCAGAATCTCAATGTGTTGCATTCAGTGCGTGTTTAGCGCAAATGTCCGCTAAATGTAAAATCTAACATTGTACACATCATCGCCAAAGAAGCTCACCTTCACTAAGTTTAAACTGAATCTGCGGCTCATAACAAAGAACGGTATCATAACAAAGAATTTGTATTGCACCAGTGGTCATCGCGAGAATCCTGCTCTGCCCCGCTCATATATTGGGTTGGCTGACTCGCCTGCTTTTTTCCACAAACACAGAAAAATTATAATCAGCTCATAACGAGACCGATCATTTACAATGATACAAACCAAAACCAACACTTTTAAAGAGTGTAGAACTGAGACTTTTCTTACTTTCTTTGGTCCATCCTTTTTTTGAGATGTATATTATTTTTCTATTTAGTTACTGATGACTGCTTTGCAGCTTTCAGCATTGGATTGAATGATTTATTATAATCTTACGTTTGTTTTGTAGCAGAAATATTATTTATTAAATTGACATGCGTGTAAAAACAATAGTGCAAAATAAATATTTCTTACTGCAATGCTTCATTTTTGTTTGATGCAAACCATACATTTATTTTTCATAAAGTAACAGCAGGACCTTTTACAGTACATAACTTGCATTCAAGCACATTCAGGGTAGCATGCTAATGAGAAATGTTATTCATTGTAAGTATTATTGACATCATCATCATCATTAATAATATTTTATAATTATTAGACATTTATTTTGGAATTATTGCACAAATATCAATAAGTCATCACAGCATTAGTTATATAGTTGTTTCTGATTTTTGTTAGTCCTGACTGATGTTTACAAATAAAATTTGTAAAATTACAATTTGCAGTGGTGCTCATTCATTTTTGGTGGGTGTTCCTCCCAAAAATGTGTTAAATACCTGGAAATCATGGCGACGAGAGTGAATGACCGAGAACAGATCGTGAGAGGCACAGTGATGGTTAAAGCCAGGGCTATTCAATTGGCGACCCGCGGGCCGAACCCGGCCCCCGAGGCAATTTGTTCCGGCCCTCCAAATAGTGTGACCAAGACATCAAAAATAAATTTAGTTCAGTCGAAAAACGGCCGCTATAGTTATGAAGTGAGGTGCGCCTGTTCAATACAGCATGAGCTGCAAGCTGCGTAGAGCGTGAGTCACCAGACATTCAGGAAGTGGTGCGGGCAGCCAAAAATATTTGGATATGTTTGTAGAAAAGGCCTTTTGTACTATGCACTGATATCGTCAATAGGGATGCAACGATTAGCCGATTTCACTAACTGCCCTTTAATTCGTCACAATTAATCGTAAAGGCTTCTCTAAGCCGCATTTCTGTTGCACGGAACAAAACGAAACTGCTGCAGTTAAACAAAGTTATGCCAAGTTGCCAACTGTGCCCTAGTTTAAAGTTCCAAGTATGTACACTGAGGCTAATACGCCCGCACACTGGATTAACGCAGCGGCCGTTCCCATATCACGTCTTTTCCGCTTGTAAGTTTGTTGTTTCTAATGTAAGAATATATGACAATATGCGCGCACAAGTGGAGCAACGCGCTTGCGTCTTTGCGGGCGCATGCAGTAGAAAGCATCTCACGGTGAGAGTTGTGCGTGCCTTTCAGTGCAGTGTAAACAAAAGATATGGAAGACGAATTAATATTAAGATGATTATGTATGCATGAACGCAGATGGCAACAACAGGTCATCTAAATAGCTACTTACCTAATATAAAGCGTGAATTTACATTAGAGGTGATAACCGTCAAACCATGATTATTCTTCAGACTATATAATCGTACAACCAAAATCTATAATTGTTGCATCCCTAATTGTTATGCAGTTCAAAAAATAACATATGAATGTGTCTGAATGTAGAAGAAGCCTACTTCAGCAATGCACTGCTTTTGTTGTGCTCTGAAATACAACATTTGAAAGTTTGTAAAAAAAAAAAAAAAAGTCTATTGTACAATGCAGTGATGTTATGTAGTTTCAAAATACAATATATTAACATTTTAATGTAGAAAAAGCCAACGTGGGTGTCTTAAGGAGCACAAATACAACATATATGGGCTCTTATATTGCTGTTGTGTTATCACTCATATAGCAAGTCATATCTCTCCGGCCCTTCGTTTGGGATGCTTTTCATGAACTGGCCCCCATGACAAACTAATTGAATAGCCCTGGTTTAAGCATTGCATTTCTTAGGTTAAATTAATAGAGCAGTAAAGATATCGCGAGTGCACATCTCCCCCTAGTTGGAGACCAGCAACATACTTGAATGGTCTTGCATGTATTTAGGCCTTTTTACATATAACACCTGAAAGTGTGTTTTTGACAATATTGCAAGTTCACTAAAAGCTGCCCGGAATTAGTTGATATTTAAAACTTATTTTTTTAACATGAATATTTAATAATATAACTTCTTGTAATACACTTATTGCAATAAACGGTTTATAGGCCTATTTCTTTTTAGTAAAGGAGTATTAGATTTATAGGTTTGCATTTTACCTTCTTATGCATCAAATAGGCTCTCCAAACCTTTTCTTGATTGAAACATGTTGAATTCTTCTTTCATCATTTGCAATGTTTCCAAGTTGCATTATTTGTAATTTTTATTTAATAATTTTTATATCTGTGCTATATGACAGCGGTTCATTTAGCTGTGGCAACCATGATAAATAAGGGACTAAGCCGAAGTCAAATGAATGGATGAATTATTTTCTGTAAAGCTGCTTCTGGCCATGACACGTTCACACCTAAATTGTTATAAGATGGTTATAAGAGACGTGTTTAAGGGATTATATGCAGCATCCTTAATTTATTCTCTTATGTAAGGCTAGATCTTCTTTTAAGGTTCATACTTAGAGGGAAAATGTGCTTAATGCATTATAAAGCTTAAAGCATCAGTACTCTGTATCAGCCGATCACCATGGCAGGGAATCGGTACTCTGTATCGGCTGCAAAAATCCTGATCGGAGCATCCCTAGCTTTGACCAAACTTGGCTGTCAGAGCAGCAATACTCCCCCTGGCTGTACAAGACTGATCTGAGTAAGTCAGTAAATACAACCTTAGGAAAAGAAGTATACTTAAGTAAAGTATAAAAGTATTTAGTAAGTATACTAATATCAGTGTACTAGTAGTGTACTTGAAATGATCTTCCAAAAGCCCATAAAGATACACTGCAGTGACCAAAGCACACTTTGTGGATAAAAAGATATAAAATAAATGTACATTTTTTTTTGCTGTCCTTAAAAGAAACAAATTAACACCATGAGTCCGTGTATCGGTGTCAGCCTGAACAGCTGCGCCACGCCGCACCGCACCCCCAATCCCCCCTCAGCAGGGGAAACACTG
The DNA here is from genome assembly GCA_903798195.1 of Danio kyathit. NCBI lineage: Eukaryota > Metazoa > Chordata > Actinopteri > Cypriniformes > Danionidae > Danio > Danio kyathit. The sequence goes on along the minus strand of LR812527.1, from coordinate 11,705,954 downwards.
CAGCATATGCCGGCCCATTTTACTAATTAATAGAGTTTTTCTTATTGGGCCTACTTTATTCCCAAATAATCTATGATGCATAACCACTACATTTTAATGCTGCCTTGCGTCCACAATCATGTTCTATTAACTGTGCCGCGCTATCATGTATCCATCTTTTTCCACACATGCCTTCTATGTTTTACATTCTGGGTTGCAGTTCCATTAAGCTTGGTATTTTAACATTGAATTATATGTATTTTCCAGGTGTACGGGTTATTGGGCATGACACAGCAGTTGAATATGGAGAAGATGCCCAGTTGTTGTGCCAGTTGACTGAGTCTAATGATGATATAACTCGTATAGTGTGGAAGAAATCAACAAGAAGAAAAACTAAGGAGGACATCTTTTTTGTCATTAGCCAAGGTGACATAACTGAACAATTCAATGGATTTGGGGACAGAGTACAATTCATTGGGAACTTTGCAGAGAGAAATGGATCGATTCAGCTGCAGGGAATGGAGTTTCAGGATGAAGGAACCTACACATGCCTCTTCAACCTTTTTCCTAGTGGGCCATTAGAGACTTACATCAAGGCTACAGTTTTTGGTAAGATGGCATGGTCATATTATTCTGTCATAATGCCTGAATGTATCGCTATTTTGTGGTTTCTTACAATGACATAAAATATATAAAATATATCATGCTTATTTCCAGACCTTCCTCCTGTCGAAATGTTTGTGCTTAGTAGGGCTCGTGATGACTTTTTTGGGATTTCCTATGTTTCTTTTGTGGAATGTTTGTTTTTTCTGTGCGACTCACCAGAGCGCCCATTGGCCTTAGGAGGAGATTTAATACTGATCAAGTCATCATAATCTCCTCACATGATGTGCAAGATAATTGCGGCTTTTGCTAAATTGCATATGTGATTTTATGTTGATTTATCATTCAGCTCTAGTGTTTAGTGAATTTTTAAAAAGAGAAATTGGCAAAATCTATAAATTATGACTGATTCAAGAACAGACTTAACAACTTTAGTCACTGTTCACATTTAATGACGAACTAAATCCATTCCTTTTTTTTAATGTAGCTCGTCCCGCAGTTAATGTAAAAGGGGAGGAGCCTGTTGCTGGTTGTTTAGAAGTGATTTTGGCATCATGCTTTGCCGCAAATGCACGGCCTGCAGCAGAAGTGACGTGGAGATTAGGAGACCTGGAGAAATCTCTGAAGACTACAACCAACCATACAGTGAATACCAATGAAACCATCACAGTTGTATCCTATGTACTAGGTGTCCCTTTCAAACATTTACACAAGAAGAACATTCAGTGTGTGGTCAAACACAGCACTCTGAAAGAAGACCTTGTGCTGAACTACCCAATAGACATCCATTGTAAGTAAACAGCATACAATAAACATTGTAACGGCACTGGTATACTTCAATAAAAGTTTTTTTTGTTCTTTGTTTGAGGGCAAAAGGAAGTTGGAAGGCTGAGGCTCCATTTACACTAATGCATTTTAGTTTTAAAACGAAAACTATCCACTTCCACACTAGTGTTTGAAAACGCACATCACGTGACAACACACACACACACACACACACACACACTCTAGCAAGAGCTGCAGCGTATGCTATTAATAATAATAATGATAAACAAAGACATTAAATAGTATTTTTATGCCTGAGTAGCCTAATAGCTACAGTATAATAAAGGAGTGAAGCATTGACATTAGCTTCAGGAAATGTGTCACATGTTGAATCAGTATCTGCTCTGATGGATTTTGGGAGTCCATTTATAGTAGGGTGACCATATGTCCTCATTTTCAGAGAAATGTCCTCTTTTTAGGACAAAAACATGCATCAGACAGGGATTTCAAGCATTTGGCTTTTGGTTTCCACAGTGATCATTAATTGTATCTATTTTTGCATTATTTTTTACCTTTCTCTTTATTCCAAGCCTTGTGGCACGCCATCATTGGCAGGTCATGCAAACATAGCCTGTGCATCTCAATGCCACAGTATTATGACAACAGCCAAGAGAGCTGTACTGTCAGCGGGTGGGACATAGCTCCTGAATGGCATAAAAATAAAAGTGAATTAGTAGATTTTTTGTCATGTAAAATGTGTTTTTTTGTATTTCATGAAAAATCTTTTGAAATTATTTGTCATTCTGTTGTTGAGGGCCAAACGTTTAATGGAAAGTGTGGTTAAACTTTATGTATTCAAGTTCAGCATATTTTCATTGCCACCCTCAATATCCCCCCACCCTGTCCTCTTTTTTCAAACTGAGATATGGTCACCCTAATGAGCCTAATAGAGGAGGGTTCATCAAAATAGCTCAAACCAGTAACCTCCTACATTCACAATTCTTCTAAAATGATTAGTTAAATCAAAATTGCATTTATTCTTACACTTTTTGCAGAGTTGAAAGATTATGGCATTAGCTAAATGTTTTGGTTCCATTTTGGTTGAATCCTTAATCAAATGTTTTTGTTACATATACAGTGAATTGTGTTAATGAATTTATCGGTGCTTATGTTTTTTACTAGATCCTCCTGAGTCAGTAATTATAATTCCTGAGAGTTCGACAAATATAAAAGAATTCAAGTGTATAGTGGATAGTAACCCTCAACCTAACCCAAAGGGATACATTTGGACAAGGTAATGAAATATTCAACCAGATTCAGTGATTCTTTTCTTTATAATAATTATCTGTTTCACTGCACACTTATGTCTGAAAAGCCTGCATCATTTATTGATTTATTTTTGATTATGAATGCTGCATTTTCATCAGTTTATTTTAATTTGGCTGGGAAATTCAGACAGATAATAAGCATGTTAACTGTGCTATTAAAGGCATGTTTTACTTTTATGACAAGGGATAACTTTTTTTTTTCTTTTTTAAACCTGCACTAGGGCGATAAGTTGCATGTTTTCAACTGCTATGCTGACAGACTCCAGGACTTACAATATTGAAAAAAACAACAACATGTGAAACAGCTTAGGAAGCAAGAAAAGAAATAAGACAGTAATCAATTGAATCTTTTCACAGCAAGTTGCCATTGGGTAAAGACTACAAAGTCAAAAACAAAAAATGTTAAGGAGAATCTTTCACAATAAGACCAGTAACATTTGTTTTCTTGTTTCTTACTGTATGTTATGTCTCCATATCATATGGTTGATTCATGGATGGTTGAATTTACCACTGAATATCATGTGTACTCTCATATGATTGCAGAACATTTTCGTTTATCATTCTTACCTCTCTATTTTAACAGAGTCAATAAAAGTACTCCGGTTTATGAAGGAAACAGGCTTCTTTTACCAAACTTGACTCCTGAATTGAATGGCTTGTACATCTGTAATGGTTCAAACAAATATGGAAATGCATTAGGTTCTCTGTATGTCAATGTTCACACTGGTAAGTCTATTTTTGTTTTGATAGTTTATGGTTTATACTCCAAAATCGGTGCAGTTAATGTTATTTAAATCTTTGTGTAGTTATTGATGTGCTCCTAAAAGAAGAATAGAGATCTCCACACAATATTTGATCAATCGTCAAAAACATTCCCATCTTGTACCCCTGGTGATAACAGCATTTGTAATTTCAAAGGTTGTAAATCTGAAGCTTTTATTTTTTATAAAATCTAGAGAATTATCTTTAAACAAAACAGAATTTCTTCCTTAGACATGTTTATTAAAGAGCCCCTATTATACATTAAATAGGGTCATATTTTGGTTGTAAGGGTCTCCAATAACAGTTTTTAAACACACACACACACACACACACACACACACACACACACACACACACACACACACACACACACACACACACACACACACACACACACACACACTACCCTCCTTCTCAGAGGACACAACACCAAAATCCTTTACAGAAACATTCAAAAACAGAATACAAAAAATGTATATTAAAGAAACAACTTCACATTATTTACTAACACCATAGTACACAGTACCCGATTCTCACCAGTTTTATCAGGGCTGGCGCGTCCATAGAATAGTGAGGGCAGCGTTCTCTGTTGTAAGCGTGTAGATTGCAGAAGCACTCGAACAGCACAAGGCTGGGCTAAAATGCTGAGGTATTTTTGCAAAAATAAACCTTAACCCCTGACTCTTCACAGTTTCATCTTTGGGTAGAGAAAATAGCACTAACTTTCCCCTCACGCTGCCAGTAATATCCAGCTGAGCACAACGTTGATTTAACCGGCGTCTGCTACAGTGTGTGTCTAGCCTCTTTCTCTTTGTGTACTGTGCTTGTGGGCGGGGCCGCAGGTTTAAATTTTCCCGGGTTTGCACACACAATAACTGGGGGGGGCTTAAGTTTCGTATCCACGCCGAAACAGCTAAAGACTCGTTATCAAGACGATTCATTTGAAGTACTAGGTGTCGACTCTTTTATAAATGAAACAATAGTTTTAAACACTGTCCACTTTCAGATTTAAGCTTTAGCTGGATATTTCACTTCACTTAGAACTGTGTTACACACTACATGGAAGGTCATTCTCAAAAAACCATAATAGGGGCTCTTTAAATACAATATTTGCCAGAGAACATCTGCATAGTCTGTAATGCATTAATTATATTATCTAATTGGTTGTTATATCTAATGTAAAAGCCCTTACTGTGTGCCAAATCCAGCCCAGTTTTAAATGATGACTCCTTTCATTTTTGTCAGTTAATTAATTTTCTTCTTTAAAATATTCAAATTAAAACACATAATGCTAGACAACTGCTCTGAGACCAATAAGTAAATTAAATTAATCCATCAGGCACTTCTTTGTGTCTCTGCAGTAATGTTTTGGCCAAATTCCTCTTTAAATGGTCACTCGGGCTTGTTCACATTCAACACAATGCTCAAGAGTCAATTTAATTACATAATGCAAAACCATAGGGCCTCTGGAATGGTTTAACTTTTCTTACTGTCTCAAAGGGGGTGTCAGGGTGGCGCAGTGAGTAGCATGATCGCCTCACAGCAAGAAGGTCGCTGGTTCAAGCCTCGGCTGGGTCAGTTACATTTCTGTGTGGAGTTTGCATGTTCTCCCCATGTTTACGTGGGTTTCCTCCGGGTGCTCCAGATTCCCCCACAAGTCCAAAGACATGTGGTATAGGTGAATTAGGTAAGCTAAATTGTCCGTAGTGTATGTGTGGGAATGAGAGTGTGTGGATGTTTCCCAGTGATGGGTTGCAGCTGAAAGGGCATCTGCTGCATAAAACACATATGCTGGATAAGTTGGCGGTTCATTTCACTGTGGCGACCCCAGATTAATAAAGGGACTAAGCCGAAAAGAAAATGAATGAATCAATGAATGAATGAACTGTCTCCAAGGGATAATGGAATACAAAATATTCAGAAACATGAAATTAATATTTACTGTTTAATTATCACTTTTAGAACATCTCACATTTATGTTTGGTTCATAACCCATCAAAACCACTACATTAGTCAAATTCTGTCCCATAAAAATGTCCATAACCAAAAATTTCCTCACTCGCACAAGGATTTTCTTAATCCTACAATTTAGAATTGTAATGATTTGAGCAATTATTTATTTATTTTATTTAAAATGGTAAGCATTTCAATGTTTTCAATTATGCTTTTAATTGATCACTTTAACAAAAAAAATCTAGTTTGAATATCAAAACAGTTATTTATTAATTAACATATTATGTCAAAAACAATTTAATCTGAAATAATCTGATTCAATCTTATTGAAGCAAAGATTACATTGAAGCACTATAGCCTCCTGCTATTACTACCTTTTCAAACTCACAGGTTTCTAATATCTCTACACTATCACTGCACTGCTGGGTGTACACAGGTCCAGCACAGGACTATTAACACTAATTACACTGTCAGTGTCCAACCCAAGTGGAGGTCTTCAGTCACCCAACACTATCACTGCCTCCACTGTAATGTATGCACAGAAACTTAAGCATGTCCAAGTGCAAACTGTAGCATAGATTACAAGTTGCTTATTGCAGGAACAAAGTTTCATTGACAACTTGCTTTGAGCATTTAATTACAACATAGAAACATAAAATAGTCTAAAACTTAAAATTGCCCTTCCTCTAGTCTAAGCTACTTTTTGAACTTAAACTTTTCGAAGCTGGTGATTGAACTTTTAAAATATGATTTAACAGAATTCAAAGTTCAGTTTATTTAATTTAGAACAATTTCTCAACTAGTGGGTTGCAACACAAATGTGGGACCCAGAAGCGTGCTGAGTGGGTCATGGAGTGTTTTTGTGATGCATGAATTTTGAAATGTGTGTGAAAGCTGGTGTACAGTTTAACAGGTGCTCACGGACACACAGAAGTCCTTCCTCTTTCATGAGCCCGTAGCTTTGCAGCAGACACTACTGAATATAAAAGTACAGGATGGAGAATCCATTGGGAGGCCATTAATTAATTAATTAATAAAGGAATGGTCTTTTTGTTGAATGAGGCTTCCATAGCATCTTACTGATAAGGAATTACTTGGGCTCCTGGCTGGCCTGGCAAATAGTGATAGAACACTCCTGACCCAACATAAGTGAGGTGTCTCCTGATGACACATCCCTATACTCTGCAAGTCTACAGGTGACTCTAGTCTAGACAATACCTTTGAATATTCTTTAATTACGGCTAACATGATGTTTCCATTCAGAAGGATTCTCTCCAAACAAACAGAATACAGAAAAAGATGTAGGATCAATGGGTACATTACGTGGCACGACAAGCCAATGTCATGTTTTTTTTCTATGCGTATTTCTCTGTTACTAGAAATCCACACTTCAGCCCAAGTCATGGGGTTGTCATCAGATTATCATCCTCACTGATTTCCTCTTTGCTGTTACACAATTTAACATTGCTGACCATTTTGGTAGCACTTTATTTTACAATCCTATTCTATATGTACTGTGTGTAGTGTAGGTCTACTCATCACAGTCATTTCAGAAAATGGTCCCTAAAAAAATCCCTAATTTAATGCTATACTATCCTAAATGTACCCTGATGTTTTTTAACCCATTATTTTCCTATGCAATTATGCTCCAAATATGTTAAATACACATACTGTAAAACACAGTGCAAACTCTAAACTTTATTTAACCAACTCAATCAATTCTTCTCTTCTAGAAACAAGCAGTGTCTGTTGGATTCTCTTCAGTTTAGTCGTCATTGCAGGTTTTGCAGTTGCTGTTGCTGTTGGTGTGATTTACAAATTCAAGCCGTAAGTTATAACACTTGATTTGTTTCAGTGTGGCAAAACGGTGTGGTGCTTTTCTATTTCAGGGTTGTTTGTTGGTTTAAACCTTGCACGAAGCTTGCTTCACACATTTGCATTTTAAGATTATAAACCATTAAAACTGTTTTTTTATGGTTTTTATCTAGACAAATTATATACAATATGCATATACTACCTATAGTTTTCAATTAAACTCAAAGTATGGGTTGACAGTTAAGGGGTTAAAATGTAAAAATAAATGTTACTGTTTTATATTCGTAGAAGCTTGTAAAACTGTCCGTAAAAAAGGTGCATAATTTATAAACACTGCTGTATATTAGATTTGCTCAAATCTGACTCTGGAAATGTGTTTGTCAGAGAAAGACATATTCAAGATGTTCAGTGTTGTCAGACTTCAGGACTAGGATAAAGATCCACTGAGATATTGGCTGTAAACTATATTTTTCCTTTCTTAATTTTAGGGCATGGATTCCTGTACCATTGTTTTTCACTGAAAGAGGGCAGGTGTGGTTTTATTAATATCTTGCCTGCTTGTATAATTTTGTATAATGGTTATACAAACTACTGTATGTGCATTTTGTGCTTGGTAAAAATAAAATTGTTGTCAAAAGAAGTCTCGGTCACACTTTACAAAATGGGACACATAGTTAATGTTAGATAATTCATTTACTGACGTGGATAAACAATACATTTATTAAAGAATTTATTAATGTTATTAAATGAAAGTACAGTTGTTCATTGTTAGTTCTTGTTAACTGAGTGCATGAACTAATGTTAACAAGCGCATTAATAAATTAATTATGATTAATAGATGCTGTACAAGCATTGTTCATTGTTTGTTCATGTTAAGAAACAAATAACTGTGCTCACGATGGCTGTATTTATTTGATAAATGCTATACAAAATACAGTAAAAACACTCACTCACTTACTTACTTTACTTTTACTTTCTTTATCAGGATTTACATCAGCAGAGAGAGCCATCAGTTGTTCTGTCACCTGTTCAGGCGGATGCCCCACCGCAGTCCAACCCAGAGAGTCCAAGGTAAAAACACTATTCCAATATATTTTAAGGGTGTTTTCAGTTTTCATGTATATCATTCGCTTTACTCAGAAACAGTGACTTGAATGCATTTTCTTATTGGTTTAATTTGCTTTCTCAAGGCAACATAATAGGTCTGTTCGTCTTAATTCATTCATTTTCTTTTCGGCTTAGTCCCTTTATTAATCAGAGGTTGCCACAGCGGAATGAACCGCCAACTTATCCAGCACATGCCCTTCCCAGCCGCAGCCCATCCCTGGGAAACACCCATACACTCTCATTCACACACATACACTACGGACAATTTAGCTTAGCCAATTTACCTGTACCGCATGTCTTAGGACTGTGGGGGAAACCGGAGCACCCGGAGGAAACCCACACAAACTCGGGGAGAACATGCAAACTCCACACAGAAATGCCAACTGACCCAGCTGAGGCTCGAACCAGCGACCTTCTTTCTGTGAGGCGACAGCACTACCTACTGCGGCACAGCATTGCCTGTTCGTCTTAATATCGGTGCTAATATCAGTTATTGCGGCTTTATTTGTAGCTGTCTTGAAGCACATGCATGTAGTTACCGTGTATGAGCTGTCAATTCCATTCTAACTGATCAATACTTTAGAATAAAAAATAATCTATTACTTTTATATATATTTAAGAGCAGCAATCAAGTCATCATTGGAACAGCATTCCTGGAATACACAGAGAGAATTATTCAGCATTTTTAATTTGGGATGCAAAAATGTATCAAAAAATGATTATTATTGTGCTAATAGTATGCCATATCTGTATCACAGAGAGGTGTGATTTAAAATAAAATACGTTTACTGTATGTGGCAAATGTTTGTGTATTGCATACAAAGGTTTATTCAAATTTGACATAAATAAACACATCTCCTTCATATAGTGTCAGTCAAGTTGTTGATTGTAGCCTGTGGAATGTTGGTCCACTCCTCTTCAATGGCTGTGCAATGTTGCTGGATCTTGGCATTAACTGGAACATGCTGTCTTATATGCTCCAGAAAATCCTAAACATGCTCAATGAGTGACATGTCCTGCAGTCAGCATGTCAATTGCACATAAAGTCTGTGACAAAACTTACGACATCTGGGGCCTGTTTCAGTATGGAGGTTCAACCAACTCTGAGTTTAAATTTGAACTCTGAGTTGACTTATTGAGAGATTAAAGTTTTCAGTTTCAGAATAGCTGATCTGAGTTAGGTCAAGCGCACACACCGCAACTTTAAAAGGGATTACAATGGAGCGCAGATTTTATGACTCACCATGGCAACATTTAAAAAAAGAGATCAGCATTTCTTTCTCCAGCTGAACTTGATGTGCTCATGCAAACTTACAGCAAATATGAGCATATATTTAAAAAAGTAACACCACTGCGTCAGTGAGACAGAGACAGTTAGCATGGGAAAACAGCTGCTCAAGTTAATGCGTAAGGTTACATTTAAAACATTAAAATATTTAAGTTTAATAAAATAAGTCATGTAATGTGTGACATTTATTGACTTTTCACTTGAAATGGGGAATTGGCCGTAATTTTGAAGTTATTTCAGATGTAATTGCATTAAATGACATAAAATAGGCTACTGCATAGTTTCTACAACAAATTTGACAAAACAAGAATGCATATAACCTTAGCTTAATATTCAGTGGAAATGTTTAATTTAAGGTTCAAACTTTTACACACGTTGATCAGTTTAAGATAAAATCTTTAAAATTGAGTTTTTAATAGATGTAAAAGTGCACTTGTGTGTCTGCCTTTTTTATTGATTAAGTGGTAGAGGTTGATATGACATTTAGAATGTAAGCAGTACTAAAATAGTTTTTAGAACGAGTAATAATCCGATTAATCTAGTTACAGTACATGTCCCAGTTGAAGGACATTGAATTTAAGCTAATTGTTCATTAAAAAAGGACAAGCCGATCTTGTACGTGACTTTGTTCTTTGTGTGACTGAAATGTAGGCAATAGCTGTGTTTCCATCCAAAAATGCTAATTAAATTTATGTGCAAAGCTGCAATATTGCATAAAAGACTTGCAAATAAAGCAGTGTTTCCATCCATTCCATTCCATCCATACCACGGTAACTGACTCTGAGTTAAAGTTACCTCTCTTTCAGAAACAGGCTTGACTTACCCTGCTTTCTCGAGTTTGACAAACACAGAGATTCTCTCATTTCAGGGTTAACATACTCTGAATTTTCACTTAACCTCCTTTCTGAAATGGGGCCCTGGGGCATTGTCACTTAAAACTGCAAACTTTAGAGTGGCTTTTATTGTGGCCAGCCTAAGCCACACCAGTGCAATAATCATGATGTCTCATCAGCATTTGCCATATCTGTGGGGTGAATGGATTCTGGATTAAGAAGTGCTCAGTAGCTAAGATTTAGACTATAGTGGTGTTTTTATTTGGTGATTTCATGTAATTTTCCTCAGATTCCTAAATTTTTTCCTCTGTTTGATCTGTAGTGTTTATGGTTGAAGGTTGGATTGGTGAATGGAAATAGTTTTGTGGCATGTATGTGTTTGGTTTTTTTTTTTTACACAAACATTTGAATGAACATCTTCCAAGAGTGACGATCCCATACTTTTTGCCAGGGGTTATATTTATGAAAAATAAGGCTTTTGTGTAAGTAGGAAAACTTTTTAGATCTTTGAGTTCAGCTCATGAAAAACAGGAGGAAAAAAGTGCCACTTTATATCTTTGTTGAGTATATTATATTTGTATTATTCTGAATTCGTAGCCAATGAAACTGACATGACAGTAAATCAAAGATACGATACAATACAATAATGCATCATGGCTGAAAAAATTATTGAATAAATAATTTAATAATTTAATAAAGCTTTTAAATGCATGGTAAATAGTTAAAAGTTTAATTATGGTTATACAAGTTAAATTTTCTTCAACTTTTCCTACAGAGAGGGCTCTGGAGAAGACTGAAGGACGGCTGAGAATTAACTCCGGTAATCCCGTCATTGCTCATCAGACATTTTTGAAGTTAAACCTACAAATTGAAATTGTGTGTGATTGTGTGTAGATGGAAATCAGTAGTGATAGCCTGTTTTTTTTTTTTTTTCACTTTTAGATTAGAAACAAACACCAGTGCTCGATCCCAAACTTTATGTCCCAAATTTTAATTGATTCATTTGTTTACAGAGAAGAATTAAACTGATTGGAGAGAATTTCTTTTTATGAAAACAGTTTTTAGGGATGGAAAAGTGTAGGAAGCTTCCCCTAGCTCTAACAATAACGCAAAAAGTCCATCAAGTCATGCAGGCAGGAGAGTAGAATGCCTACACAATAAGTGTAGTTCTCAGTCGCTTTGGTGCATTTCTCACAACACTATTTACACTTGCACAAATGCATTTCTCAAAACAATTAGTTCCCCTTCGGAAGGGGAACTTCAATGCTATGTGGAAACTTCCACTATGGGGATTTCAAAGCCAATCATCTGAAAGAGTATGTAAACGGGCCAATGAAATGCCAATGAGTTGGCAGCTTCAGCTTGCGCACCTGATGCTTGTTGCAATTAACTTGCTATAAGAGTACATGTGCGAGCAAAGCCAAAGCATCATTTTCACTTCAGAGACTTCAACAGCCTTCTGAGAGAGTCGATGAGGGTTCCTCCAGCTGAGTTTCAGGCAGAGAGTGAACGAGAGCGATCTCCCGGTCCAGAGTGTGTGACACGCAGCGGCAGATGGTCGAGCTGGGTTTCTCCCTTGCCTGGCGTCCTTTGGGTCCGGTCCTCTAGAGCGGTATGTATTGTTGCGAATTTCCTAAAAGAGCAACACGGTCGTGCAGCGCGTCTTTTTCAGGACGTCGCTCCGACTGTGCGTTTCTGGATGCGGTGGTTTCCTGTCCTCGGATGATGGGCACGAGCACTGCGTTTCATGTCTGGGGGTCCAGCATGTTAATGCGGTGCTCGTGGCTCGTTGCGCAATTAAGATTGCGGCTCGCTCTTGCAAAAGAGCCACCCACCCCAGTTGTCCCCCGCTCTGCGGTGGGCACTCGGGCAGATCTGAGGGTTACAGTGGGAGTAAATCTGCCGCCCTCGGGCTTGTGGACCTCTCACTCCTCCACGCGCTCCATCCAAGCTTCGAGTGAGAGAAGCGCTCCATCCTCGGATGGCCGCCCTCTCACTTGATGACACCGAGGCTCAGATGTCCACCGCTGCATCGCAGGTTGGGCTGTCATGGTCTGATGAAGGATCCTCCACGGACCTCAAGCCCCCATCCCCCCCCCCCCCCCCCCCACCCCCCCCCCCCCCCCCCCCCACCCCCTCCGGCCAGCGGCAGCGCCGAGCACCTTGCAGGCAACCAGCGCTCCCCGTCCCAGGGCGCCGTTAAGTCCGGTTAACGGACCGCGAAGCGCTCCTGAGACGGCCATCTGGAGAAGAGGGAACTTGCTCTCTCCCCGGTGGGGGGCCGGGCTCCTCAGAGAGAGAGCATCTTTCCCTTCCCTGGATGTGACAGCCCGAATACTGCCAGTCTGGGACGCGACGAAAAGCCTTCCAGCTCGCAGGATCGGCGCACTTTGCCAGTGGCTCACGAGGTCTGGGAGGACGGTGTCCTTTCTCTCACACCTCCAGCCCTCTCCTCGGGAGTCTGAGTGCAAGGTGAGTGAATCTCTCACCTCCAGCTCTTCCGCGGGACCCCAGCGCTCCCCGGATCAGCACTCCCACTCCGCGCTGCCCCACTGCTGGTACGTCAGCGTTTGTAGCGATGCAGTCATTAGCGAGGGCTCTGCCTGCCTGGTTAGCGCAGCCCAGCCCTTTGCGGTGGCTCATACGCACGATCAGACTCGGGTACGCGATTCGATTCGCGAAACGGCCTCCCAAGTTCACGGGGTGTATGTCACCAGGGTCAGCCCTGTGCCCGCCCCTGTCTTGCGAGAGAAGATTGCTGTCCTCCTGGCGAAGGAGGCAATCTAACCGATCCCTCCAGCCGAGATGGAGAGCGGGTTTACAGCCTGTACTTCATTGTACCCAAAAGAGCGGTGGGTTACGGCCAATCCTAGATCTGCGCGTTTTGAACCGCTGTCTGTACAAGCTGCCGTTCAAAATGCCCATGCAGAAGCGCATCCTCCGGGATTGGTCTGCAGCAATAGACCTGAAGGACACGTACTTCATGTCTCCATACTCCACACCACCGTCACTTTTCTGCGGTCTGCGTCGAGCGAGCTTGACAGTATAAGTCCTCCCCTTCGCGCTCTCTCTGTCTCCGCGGGTCTTTACCAAGCTCGCGGAGGGTGCCCTAGCGCCCCTTCGGCTCGCGGGCATCCGCATACTCAATTATCTCCGCGACTGGCTGTTTTTGACTATGCACAGAGACAAGGTGCTCCTGCACCTCCACCTATTGGGGTTTCAGGTCAACCGAGAAAAGAGCAAACTCGCCCCCGTGCAGAGGATCTCTTTTCTCGGGTTGGAGCTGGACTCGGTCACCATGACAGCGCGCCTCTCCGGAGAGCGCACTCAGCTAATGCTGAACTGTCTGTGAGAGTTCGACAGCAAAATAGTGGTCCCACTGAAATCTTTCAGAGGCTCCTGGGGCATATGGCATCCGCAGCCGCTGTGCGCCGCTCGGATAACTCCATATGAGACTATTTCGGCACTGGCTTCACGATCGAGTCCCCAGACGCGCATGGCACGCGGGCACACACCAAGTGACTGTCACTGCGCTGTGTCGCCGCGCCCTCAGCCCCTGGAACGACCCCTCGTTCCTACAGGCCTGAGTGCCTCTAGGACAGGCGTCCAGACATATTGTCGTTTTGACAGATGCTTCCAGCACTGGCTGGGGGGCCGTGTGTTGCAGACATGCAGCTGAAAAAACCCAGTTGCATTGGCATATCAATCGCCTAGAGCTGTTGGCAGTGTTCCTCGCTCTCCGCCGTTTTTTACCGGTGCTGGAGCGACAACACGTACTGGTCAGGACGGACAGTATGGCAGCGGGGGCGTATATCAACCGTGTGGGGGGTATCCGCTCTCGCAGCACGTCTCAGCTCGCTCGCCGTCTGCTCCCCCGGAGTCATACGCGGCGCAATCGCTGCATTCCATTTTTTCCCCACCGAGCTCTCCGTGCAGCCTATTCGCTCTCACGGCAGTTTCGCCTGGGAAAATGGAGACTCTACCCCCGACTGTCCAGCTGTTCTGTGCTGCGCCTTTCTCTCTCTAACTCAGAGATTCGTGCGCTCTCGCTTGAGTTCCCCACTTGGCGAACCCTGCAAAGTCCACTGGCTACACAGCTGGCCTCGGGGCTTGCGTAATACGCATTTCTCCAGTGAGCCTACTCGCACAGATACTGTGTAAAGTCAGGGAGGTCGAGGAACAGCTCTCGTATTGCGCTTCTCTGGCCCAATCGGACCTGCTTTCAACTCTCTCCTCGTGATGGCCCCTCCCTGGCACATCCCCTGGAAACTTCACGTACGGTTCAAAGATGGAGCGCGGAGGACTTAAGTGACCTACCGATTAGGTGGTTAACACTGTCACTCAGGCTCAGCACCCTCTACAAAGCATGCCCACGCCTGAAGTGGAGTCTATTCGCTGTGTGGTTACCTTTTTCCCCGAGAAGGAAACCCCGATCATGTCAGATCAGAGTGATGCTATCCTCCTTCAGTTGACTGGAGCTAAGGCTGTCCCCTCCGCTCTGAGGGGTTGGCGTTACGATCATCCCCGCTCTAAGGATGCGGCGATTGCGGCGCGCTGGGAAGTATCGTCTCATCATCCAGCTCCCAGAGGCACGAGACATGAATATTAATTTTTCCTGTTTCCCTCTCATACCCACTTGGAGATCTCTCTTAGGAGAGGTCTGCTCGATCCCTCGACTCAGTATCTTAAGATTTCTGTCCAGGTAGACAGCTCTGCTGGTCGCGTTCGCATCGGCCAAATGGGTGGATATCTGGAGGCATTTTCGGTCAGCGAAATGTGCCAGCGTTTTGGGCCGGCCCACTCTCACGTTTACCTGAGACCCCTTAGCTGTTGAGGTGAAAGTCTCTTCTGCTAAAAAAATGATGCTTTGGCTTTGCTCGCACATGTGCTCTTATAGCAAGTTAATTGCAACGAGCATCAGGTGCGCAAGCTGAAGCTGCCAACTCATTGGCATTTCATTGGCCCGTTTACATACTCTTTCAGATGATTGGCTTTCTGAATGAAATCCCCATAGTGGAAGTTTCCACATAGCATTTCCGTTCCCCCCCTCGGGGAACGAGGGTTACTTTAGTAACCAGAGCGTTATTTGTGCACATCATAGTAGCAGTTTCTCATTCCTTCTAACAAATTGCAAATGCTTTTGGACATGCATCAATTGCTTTCATACAACTCTCTGCTGTTTTATAACATTATCCTTTGCTTATTGTGAATGCTGAATAGTCATTCCATATAAAACTAATAGTGCTCATTTCATTACTTGAGTCATTACATACAAAAATGTTGTCAAAATCTGTCAAGCTAATTTTATTAAAAAAAAAGTTTTTAAATTTTTTTTCCTGAAAATGTCTTCTAAATTGAACAATTTCATGACCTTTACAGCATTTACAGACCTGTGTATGTTGTAAGTTCAGTTCCAATATGTACTGCAATATTGTTTACATTTGTGCACAGCTCTACCCAAAAGACGTTTATTTTTGTTGTAAGGGTGTATTTATTCTTTTGCACAATGCTGTGAATAAATTTAAATTGCAAAGAGCAAATGGAGTAAAAATGTGAAACATACATACTCAGATACCTCACTCAATGCAGTAATGTCTAACTACTGTACTGTAGTTTTCAAATGGCTGTGTGAATAGTATATAGTGCTGTCCTGAGCATTTTCAGGATGTGTCACCAAAATCTGACTTTTTTGCATTGGAAAAAATTTAAAGAGTAAACTAATGAAAACATGACAAAGCCATTTGACTATCTTGTTCATAAACAATGGTGTCAGGACTTTTTATCTTGATGACATTGACACTTTCATTGACATGAATACTTGCTTTTGAGGAATGAGCTATCCATTTTGAGCAAGTGACACGCTTTTGCAGGTTATCCAATAGGTTTTGCAGTTTGTACTAATTGTTTTGAGAAACACATTACTGTTGTGCAAATGTAAATAGTGTTGTGAGAAATGCACCAAAGTGACAGAAAAACTGTATATTAAAACTGCTTCAGTTCATACTGTTGAAGTTCAGTTCAGTTTAATTCAATTCAGTGTATTGCAAGGGGCTCCATAACATGAAGGGGAATCACATACTGCAGATCACACAAAAGACATTTGATGTGTTGGAAACTACCAGTTAGGTGCTGAATTATATACAGTGTTATATTTCAAGCCTGAAAAAATCCCTTTTAAAAAGAAAGGCTGTTTTATCAAGCGTTGTGTTCAGCTTCCCTGACAGAAGAAGGATTTCCTATGTCAGCAGCTGTCAGGTCAAGATAATAAATGAGGATGTAGAGTATGGGGGTTTAATGGGTTTGTCTGTTGGTGTCTGTGGCTAAGATTGTAGAATAGGAACAATAGCAGGTGCTTGCTTTGGGCAAACTGAAAAAACTGTCATTCATCTCTTTTTTTTGTTTTGTTCTAGTATTAGTTTGTTTTACTTTTTTAATGTTTTATTAGCCCCTCTGTTTATCTTTTTCCCAATTTCTGTTTAACGGAGAGAAGATTTTTTTCAACACATTTCTAAACATAATAGTTTTAATAACTCATTTCTTAAAACTGATTTATTTTATCTTTGCCATGATGACAGTAAATAATATTTGACTAGATCTTTTTCAAGACACTTCTATACAGCTTAAAGTGACATTTAAAGGCTTAACTAGGTTAATTAGGTTAACTAGGCAGGTTAGGGTAAGTAGGCAAGTTATTGTATAACGATGGTTTGTTCTGTAGACTATCGAAAAAATGTAGAGCATAAAGGGGCTAATAATTTTGACCTTAAAATTTTTATTTTTTTTTTATTAAAAACTGCTTTTATTCTAGTCGTAATAAAACAAATAAGACTTTCTCCAGAAGAAAAAATATTATCAGACATACTGTGAAAATGTCTTTGCTCTGTTAAACATCATTTGGGAAATATTTAAAAAAGAAAAAAAAAATCAAAGGGGGTTTAAGAATTCTGATTGCAACTATATATATATATATATATATATATATATATATATATATATATATATATATATATATATATATATATATATATATATATATATACATATATATATATATATATATATATATATATATATATAATTTTTTTGTATGTTTTTTTTTATTTTTTTACATTTTTATAAATTGTAAAAACCTAATAGTCCTGTATACTTAATATGGTACACCAAGGAGGCAGTGATGAGCACACTTGACAGACAAAATGACTGATTGGACACCTCATATACTTAGCGAATTTTAGGCCACAAGACCAAAACTCTGCATGATTCAATTCCCCCTGATTGACTACTGCTCTCAGGAGCTCAAAAGAAAAGTGTGATGGGATATGCTTAACACTGCACAACATTTAACAACATTTAGAGTCTGAATACTTAGGAGCATGTGTTATTTCAGTTTTTTTTATCTACAAAAATGTAAAATATTCCGTGTTTTTCTGTCAGTATGGGGTGCTGTGTGTACATCGATGAGGAAAATCAATTTTTTTAGCAAATGGCTGCAATATAACAGTGACAAATTTAAGGGGGAATTACATGTACAGTATATAATTCACTGAATTGACACTATACATCAATTTCCACATTTTCATTTTAATCACAACAGCTAGAATAATTTAGCTCAATTGGGTAGCAACATTTATGTCAGCTTATTTTATTCATTTTGATGGAATTTGTCACAATCCTTGCTATTTCACAATTCACAGTTGTAGGGATGCACCAAAATGAAAAATTCTGGGCCAAAAATTATAATTCTGGATGCACTTGGCCAAAAACCGATCAATAACTTAGATTATACTGATTTAAAAAAAGGATGGTCAATGCAGCAAAAAGCCATAGTCCATTGAAGTGAATGGTTATATAGCGCAGTGCTTTCTGTCTCCAGTATGGAGTGTCTACAGCTGGATGGAGAGTTAAACAAAAGCACTTTACAGTGACACATAAAAACCTTTTTGGCTCATATTTTGAGCCTTTTTTCTTCTTCATGTAGTTTTGGTGCATCCCTAGTTTCATGTATTTAAAGTTTAACCCTGTTAAATGGTATAGTGTACCTAAAAAACAGTTTGAGTTATTTTTTTCTTCAATTGAACACAAAAGATGATACACTGAATGTTTGGAAATTAGTAACCATTGCCTTCCATAGCATTTGTTTTTCCTACAGACGACAAAAGTTACCAGCTTCCAGCTTTCTTCATAATATTTACTTTTGCGTTCAACAGAACAAAAAAATGTCAAACTGAACTATGACTTTAAAAAAAAAAAAAAGATTTATTTGACCACTTTGACCCTGCTGGTTTCCCTTATTTCTATCAGCTTGCTATTAAGAGTGCTGGCTATTGGTAAGCTTTGATCTTTCGTTGACCAATATACAATTGTGTAATTAATCTAGCTGTTTACTTGGCTGATGAACAGCACAAGCATGTTTGCTGAACTAATGTGAGCATATATCGATTATTTTGCCTGAAGTGATTAAATAAGAAGTGATATTTCTTGTGCTGCATCCCAATTCGTATACTTATACTATGACCTAAAAGTATGTACTTTTTTTGTGGAGGAAAAATATATACTTTTGAGTGTGTAACAGAAGAGTATGCAAGCTTTGGGACGTACTACTTCCTCGGTAAACAGATCATTGTGTTGCTTAGTTAAGAGCCCTGTCAATCATCCACATTTCTGTCGTATTTAATTTCCTACCTTATTGGAGAAGCAGCAGCAGGATAATCTCCCATTCAAGAGTCTTTCATGCAGAGAAATCACCTCAGGTCTTTGGATAATTCTGCATTCAGACGGTAATGTGCAAACACGTCTTTATATAAGTTCAGTATTTTTGTTGCAGATGAAATATAACACAGACAACACAATTTAAATATTCTCCAGTGGGCTAGATATTAATTAACAGTCATACAAACATCTTTACCGAAGCCTCTCTGCTTGACGGTTGGTCTCGTGCGTCCATCGTCTTTGTAGTTTGTTTACACTTTTCATGCGCGTTTTGTAGTTCGAATCGAATTCACGTCTAACGCGCAATGTACTGTGGGCAATATCAGCAATTAGAGTATGGACCCTTCTACTTAAAATTTTGACCGGAAATAGTAAACCATTTGTTAATTTTTGGCATACTCTTTTCAGCATACTACGATTTGGAACATACTAATTCTATTTTCACATACAATTTAGACGGATAGTATGCAGATTGGGACGCAGCATTGGTTTTGGTCACTCAAGTAGTCCCAGGCAGACATAGCTAGTAACCGTGAGACTTTCTGGCCTTTCGCACCAGGTGGTTATGGGAGCTCAGTCAAAGGAACTAGCCACCTTGGCAATTTGCCTGGATGTATTTGTACCAATACTAGGAACTTTTGTGACATAAACTGGTGAATGTTGACATCAAGCACAGGATTCAGAAAAATCTACATGGATAATTAGAGCTTTGTTTTAATGGAATACAGATGTAAATTATTTGACTAAAAGAGGAAAAAAGGAGAACAATGTGCTACATTTGATGCTTAGAGCTGAACGCAACACTAAAGGCAAACATAAAGATAAAGGCAACAGCTGAATACTTCGAACACTGTCTTTAGACCTTGTAACACTTTAAAATGCTGTGCTGGTGTTTTTCTATAGCTTCCATTTGCCTAATCAGCTTGTACGTGCATCTCTGGTAGTTCCTGTTCCATGTGTTTGATGCTAATCTCATTTATTTTGCTTAAAAAGTTGTTACTTACTGCAAATAAAATCATCCATAGTTTATCTGATGTATAAACAAACCAAAAGGCAGGCCCTACCCAAATGCTCTGGTGCGAAAGTGTCATTTTAAGTGCAATATTCATATATAAATGTGCTTAAAATGACTTCAAAATATCAGCAGTGCACAAGTATTGGCGACTTCATTGGTGGCTTGTTTTGTGTTTGTGCAGCTTCACTGCATTATTTGTCAGTTTGTTAGTCCAGCTTTTGCATGTCTCTGCATGTCTTAATGACCAATATGGTTCAAGAGGCTGTGCTCTATTGTGAAAATATTAGCTGAAGCTTCTTGAGTACCTTATTGCTTTTATAAAACTGTTACCACACAATAGAATTGTCCTGTAATAGTAAATATTCCTACATGGAAAAGTCAATTGAGCAAAAACTGAAACGAAATTAAAAATGTATCTTTCAACAAATTGTGTTTCTTCACACTTTGCTTATCTCTAACCATCAGAAATGTTTGTTTTCTTGTACTTTAAAAGAGATTAATTTGCAGCACAGTCCAAGGGATCTATTTTAACGATCTAGGCAGCACAGTCCAAGGGATCTATTTTAACGATCTAGGCAGCACAGTCCAAGGGATCTATTTTAACGATCTAGGCGCAGAGTCTAAAGCACATGCCGCAAAGCATGAAGGGCTGGTCCGAATACACCTTTTGCTATTTTAAGGATGGAAAAATATGCTTTGCGCCATGGCGCATGGTCTAACAGGGTTGTGCTTATTTTATTAATGAGTTATGGGTGTGCTTTAAGCATAACGTGCATTAAACCAATCAGAGACTCATCTCTCATTCCCTTTAAGAGTCAGTTGCGTTGCGGCGCATTTGATATTTACATGGTGACTTTGTTAGTGGAAAAACGAAACGCTTCATTAGCGAGAAAACAGTTTAACAGACCATCTGCAGCAAGAACAAAGAACGAGCCTCCTCCATTTGGCCTCTTTACTTTCTCTTTACTCCTTTACTTTCGGTAATAAGGAAACAGTTTTGTACGCACTCCACTGAATACACCCATCAGCCTATATATTTAATTTCCCTTGTTAAGCGCAAAGATTTGTTTGAAAACTATTTCTAAATTCAGTTCTAATTTCCAGCAAACGAATAAATGAACAATATTAACAAAGTGTGGTCAAAAAACTGAGCTATATCCAAACACACGTCCTATTCACTATGGTTTCAGACTCCATACAAGTGACTGCTTCGTCAAATTGCGCACTATTTAGGGTTATTGGGGGATACAGCAAAAAAACAACAAAAAAGAAGCACATGATGGGAAATAAGGCAGGAACAGGAAGACAAATTACAAATTAAATTAATTTGTAATTACAAAATACAAATTAAAACAATAACAACCAGACCCAAATATACGTTACAATATTTTATTGTAATACCTAATATATGTGGAACTATTTTACAGTGATTTTGCAGTGATCCATTGGAAAACTGGTCATTTGTTGTTAATAAAACACAGCTGTTGAATAATCAGAACTTTTTTATAAACAGTATGCATCTACTTCCCTATATAACTACAGGCCTTGCTACTTTTCTGCAATACTGTATGTCTAAACTGCTCTCACAGTTTAGTATTATGAAATGTATTATGCATTAAGGAATTAATGTATGTAATGTATTTTTAAATGCATTTAAATTTTTAAATAGAATTTAATATTATATTATATTATATTATATTATATTATATTATATTATATTATATTATATTATATTATATTATATTATATTATATTATGCAAGACCTGTCCCAGGAATGGTTCAAAGTCTAAGTTTTTACTGCTTTCACAACACACTAATGTAATCTTGAGGTTTTACAGAGGCTTGTGGCAACAACAACACAAAAAAGTCACAAAAACGAACAAACATGTCCTATAAGTTCAAGATTATTATCACTATTGCTGTTTACAGTTAAATAACACATTTCTGTTGATCTTATGACCGCATCACCCAATCAAAGCTTTAGATTAGCCACTGCAGAATCACCTAATCTGGTGTACTTAATTATTTACCTAATCTGGTATACTTGGGAAATCTCCTGTCAACAAAGTGAACATACAATATATATACAAAACATACATTTAGCATATAACGTTTTGCCAGAATTTGACAAGTACATTCTTAAAAATCCACAAAAAAAGTTTGACATTAATAATAATTGTTACGATATTGAAGGGCAAAAATCACCAATAAAGATTTACTACAATACTCTGTAATTAATTTCTTTTAGAATTAATAATTTCCCATTTTTAACAGTTGAGTGACAGAAGTAACTGTTAAATCAAATTGCCCTTCTGAATGTCAAAAATGCCACTGGAAAGGCAACCAAATTCAGGGGGACAAATATTGCCTTAATTTCTGACATATACCTTTTCTAAACATATGGAACATGTAAATACATTTAGGCAATAGTGCTTTACTAAAATAGCTTTTTTTAAATATATATTTTGGTTTAAAATGGGAGTATCATATAATATGGGAACTTTTCATTATATAAAAATATCTTCAAGTATTTTTTTTAGTCATGCTTGCTTTACATTCAAGGGATTGACTTCATTGCAGAGCAATGTCATTTTGTTTTTGTGGGTCCAATGAAATCATTTTAGCTGTGTAGCATTAGCTTGTATTGGGTTTTTGTGTGTGTGTGTGTGTGTGTGTGTGTGTGTGATTTTATATGAACTACAATGTCTTCTAGGAGTTAAAAGGGACATATTATGTCCAAAATGTAGATGCTATACAAAGAAAAAAAAGGTGCTACAGAAACTTTAGGTGCTACGAGTGGTTTAATAACATATTAGGACATACTGATACATTTACATTACATTACAGTACATTTTTGTTATCATTCCTACAGCCTGTACAAAAGTGACTTAAACCTTTCTGGTGTACAGTTGGTACACCCCTACATTTATCACACACATATCAACAGAAAAAAACACACCTTATTTAAACATCAACAATCTGCTCATGTTTGCCATTATGCCGAGATTAAAAGAATTATCTGTGGTTTTCATAAAAAAGACTGTAGATCTTTTGAGTCAGAATGGAATTTTATAAGTCACTGGAAAGGCAGGACAAGTGGAGAACTTGGCTTGTGAATGCAGTGCTAAAGTTTGTTAGTCAACACATGTAGGACCGTCATCTGTTCAACCACAATTCCAAACATGCTCCTCTGAGCAACTGTGGATCATAATTGCAGGGTTGTTGTGGTTTTGGTGTGTTTTGTTGGTTTCAATCCCAACAAACTCCTATCATGTTGTCAACATTCTAACGGAACTGGAAAAGCCAACACTATCTCACTGCAATTCATAACTATGGCAAATTCATATGATTTTATACAGTCTCTTTCATGTATTAGGCCCCAAATGATCCAGTGGTTGGGTTTAGAAGTGGGGATTGAGGACTAGCCTTCTTTTTAAATTTGTATGTTTTTGTATGAACAGATTGATATAAATTAGCAAACTTTTCTGACAACACAGTTCGCTTTTGAAAAAATAGTTACTTTTCCTCATGAGATCGGGCTCAAAAAGCCAATCCTAAAAAAAAAAAGAATGTCTCTGAAGAAGGCTATGTCCACATCATGTACATGGGTATTTTTATAAACAGTATTTTCCGCTTTCATTAAAAAAAATAAAAATATCCGTCCACATGAAAATGCAAAAATGCACTGTGATGTATGTAAGGGGCACGCCGAACCAGCAGGTGGCATAATGACACTTTTATGCTCGGTCCACACCAAACGGGGAATTAAGTATTTTCATGAGTAAAATTGCGAACAAATCAATGCAAACATGAGAACAGAGGCGGATTTCCGTCCCGTGGACGAATGACACGAAACATGAGATGCGTTTGCGGTGAATGGGCGGAATTTTGCCTTTTTCCATGTTTTGTGTGAACCCAGCCGTGTTGACCAGTCAGAAAGAAGAAAACGTCCTGGTTACAATCGTAACCCACATTCCCCAAATAGGGAACGGAGGCGTGTGTCTGTAGTAAACAGACTTTTGGGAGTGCGTTAGACGACCAATCACTTCTGAAGATAAGAAAACTGGCCAATGAAATGCCAATTGAATTGGCAGAGCTTAGCTCCACAGCTGATCCTGATGAGCTCATTAATGCTATATCAGTCAGCGGTTGGAGTCAGCTCCTCAGAATTTGCCTGCTGAAGAGCCGATCTCTCAGCTCCCAGCTGGATACTCAGGTGCTGTGACAGTGGAGACACACGTCTCCGTTCCCTATTCGGGGAACGTGGGTTTCGGATGTAACCAGGACATTCCCCTTCATAAGGGAACTCCACTGTGTGTCTGTAGTAAACAGACTTTTGGGAGACAGTATGGAAAATGCCACAGCAGCTAAGCCCATCACGCTCCTGATGTGCAGTTCGCCAAGCGAAGCGTGAGCGCACTGACATCACCAAAAGCGCAACCTTCCAACGTCCCCTAGGCCCAAAATATTACCATTACATGGGAATAATAAGAATTAAATTGGGGGTCGTAAATGTGCTTTTACCTAGCTAATATAGACTACGGATTTTAGAAATACGACTGAATGTTGGTAAGCGTGCCAGTCCCCGAAGGGGGGAGGACGATGCAGAGACCACCTGCTACCCAAGCGGGGAGACTTGATGGTAATAAGAGCATATGGACTAGCCCTAATGAGGGGGAGTGCTACATATGATAAGTTGGTTAGTGGTTAGGGAAGACACTGGTCCGCCTGAAAAGCGGGAATACACTGTGGTAAATAATGCGTATGGCATCACCAAAACAGGGGAATGCACATAGCTGGCACCGAACCTCAGTATGCGGGTAGACCAGAGGGGCATACCAGACAACACACTGAGCCATGCACTCGACTCCTCCGCTGAGTCAGGTGCTGGGGGCCTCGGAGGAATTCTCTAGGGTTCACCTGAAAAGGGAAACTTACTAGTAGAATAGAAAATGAAATGAATAGAAAAGCACAGCCAGGAGGCCGTGGGGCAGGGCAGAAGCGGCATGGCCCGCAGCGGTGTGGGCTGTGGCCATGTGAGACACAGATAACCCACCAGCGCCCATCACCTGAGAAAATAGCTTCGTACCCACTGGCCGCCTCGCCATCAAGGGAGGTGAAGGCGGAAGCACAGGTCGGGCGGAGAAAAAAAACGCCCTCTATGCCAGCGTGTGCTCGCTGTGCGCCCCTGGGAAGAAGGGGACGGGGGCTGGAAGATTCATCTTACATCAGCCCGCATGTCACACCCTCTAGACCAGTGGTTCTCAACTCCAGTCCTCGGGGCCCCCCCGCCCTGCACATTTTGTGTCTCTCTTATTTGACACACAAGGATCAGTTCATGGATCTCGCTGTTAATGAGCTGATGATCTGAATCAGGTGTGTTAAGTAAGGAAGACATACAAAATGTGCAGGGCAGGGGGGCCCGAGGACTGGAGTTGAGAACCACTGCTCTAGACGGTCCGGCGGTGAGACTGGGGGACAAGCCATCTCCAGCCGCATTGCCGAAACAGCCCAGGAAGCGCACCCATTATGTCGAGAACCTTGACCGCGCATTGCACCCGCCTGGTCTGTCATTGAATATAACAGCTCGCCCTCCGATGTCGCGATGGACCTTTGATCTCCGGTGTCATCAAGCGGAGGCGCGGGCATCCCAAGGGATGAACCGTACAACCACCCGAAGCTTGGATGGTGCGCGCTGTGGAGGAGTGGGGAGTCCGCGGGCCCAGAGGCGACGGATAAACCCCCACTGTGATCCTCAGATCTGCCCGCGTGCTAACCGCTTTCACAAGGAGCAAAGGGGGTGGCTGAAGCCAGATCTCAGCTGTGCAACAGCCATGCCCTCACAGTGAGAGCACGAGTTGTCCGCGGGCACCGTATCGACATGCTGGACCCCCAGACCTGTCATGCAATACCCGTGCCCATCATCCGGAGATAGGAACCACCGCATGCAGAAACGCACAGTCAGAACAGCGTCTTGAAAAAGACGTGTTGATTGACTGTGTTGCTCTCTTAGGGAATCTGCCTCTTTAAATGGAAACTGCTCTTTTGTGCACACCAGCAAAACGTTCAGGGGACAGGATTATCCCAAATCGACCGCCGATGTCGTGTCTTCTCCCGCACTGGTGAGTAAACTTGAAATCAGGTTGGCAGATAGCGTATCTTCAGTCTCATGATCGGGTTCTGAAGCAACAATTCTGAGGAGCTGACTCCAACAGCTGACTGATATAGCGTTGATGAGCTTATCAGGTTCAGCTATGGAGCTAAGCTTCATTGGCCCCGTTTTTTATCTTTAAAAGTGATTAGTCGTCTAACGCACTCCCAAAAGTCTGTTTACTACAGACACACGTTGGAGTTCCCTTATGAAGGGGAACAGCACGCCCTCTGACGTCATGAGGCCTAACTCTGGTTGTAGTGTCTACATGACCACACTGTACCTGGGGTTATGGAAAATCTAAACAGCCACTAAATGTATGGGTGGAACTGTCTTTTCATTCAAGAAAGTCAAAATTCTTGCAAATTTCCATTATTGTTTGTTGCGCCAAATGGTTCATCCGTCAATACAATCAAAATACAAGTATTAGTATGTCCAAACATGTTGAGAAGTAACACCTTTCAATGGTCGTACATATTCACAGTGCAGTTGAAGATTGATTTGTTTTGTGAAGCTTGTTTTTTGATTCTAGCTAAACATTGCAACCAAATGTAGCCCCATGTGAATATAAGAGCAACAAACAGAAGCAGCCGAGTTACGACAGAATGCATTAAAATCAATGTAGCAACGTGTGTTAAACGTGTGTTAAACGTACAACTTTGGATAAACGTATTAACTAATAGACTAAATACAGTTTCATGTGAGCAAGTGTATGTATTGTATTGTTTTATCTTTATTTACTAGGCAACATTTTTCATTTTTTAGGAAATTGTGACTACCTATAAATGGTTGACTTGTGTTTGACATAGTATTTTGTTTTTGTTTGTTTGAAGAGAAGTTTAAAATGTTTTCATTGTTCTGCTCATTTATTCTGATGTATAGGCTACAGTAGTTGGACTTTGTGCATATGAAAGCTCTTTTGCTTGTTTGAAAACAATAAAATCTTGATTCATCAGTCTGGCTTGTTGTGGGTAAACTCTAAGTAATGTAAACATTTCACTAAAAAAAGTTCATAAGTTGTAGCCTGGATTTCAACCAATAACATTTAGGCTGTTTACATCACAATGACTGTGTAAAAAAAAAAAGGAGGGGGGGGGGTTTCCATAAAGGTCAAGTTGCTGACTTACACATACTTTGCCTTATATTTGTGAAGTGCATACTTTTGAGTGTGTAACAGAAGAGTACGCAGACTTTAGGACATATGACTTCATAATCACATTTTTTAAACAAACACATTGTTATTACATGCTGATGAAATATGCAAAAGTAACATGAAATAAGTATAGATATTAATTATTAGCCTTATTATTATCAATCAGACGCTGTTACCTTTACTGCCCTACAAAGTCAAGCATTTTGTAGTTTTGTTTTTAACGCTTTTTAATCCATATTTGCAGCTCTGTATAGTGGCCAGTTTTAACGGTTAGCATGTGCAAAGATTAGTACTTTCCATTCCTACTAAAAATAGTTGAACACTGGTATAACTTATTTAAACATAGTATGACACTCTAATTCCTCTTTCAAGTATTTTTAAGGAAGGACAGTATGCAAATTTGGATGCAGAATCAGTATAATTCAAGTCAGGTTCCAGAGACAATATTTTTGGTCACACTTTATAATAGGGTTACTTATCATGAGTTAATGTATTTACCAACATCAACTAATAATGAGCAATACTTTTAATCATTGTTCAACAATGCATTGTTAAAATCCATATACATGCTTGTTAACATTAGTTAACACGCTAGCAATGAACAACTTTATTTCCATTAATGTAAACAAAGATGGAAAAAAATACTGTAATAAATGTATTCTTCATTGTTTGTACAGGCTAGTAAACCTATTCACATTAACTAATACAACCTTATTGTAAAGCGTTGCCATATTTTCTTCATTGGAAAATACATTTATAACTATAAATGACAAACCTTTAGTGACAGACCTGTTATTGTTTTGGGGTTGTTACTGGATTGTACATATGGTTAAATCCTTCTGTTCCCATCAAGTCATCTTTTTTAAAAATGGGGCGTTAGATCGCTCCAGACATGCCAATTTGTCTGCTATCTTAAACAGTCAATGTGTGATTTTAGTAAAACTATCTGCTGAGGTCTGTTGCAGATCTAGATAACCATACATGCATGACATTACAGGGAGTGCAGAATTATTAGGCAAGTTGTATTTTTGAGGATTAATTTTATTATTGAACAAAAACTCATTAATATCAAAGCTGAATATTTTTGGAAGTAGTTTTTAGTTTGTTTTTAGTTTGAGCTATTTTAGGAGGATATCTGTGTGTGCAGGTGACTATTACTGTGCATAATTATTAGGCAACTTAACAAAAAACAATTATATACCCATTTCAATTATTTATTTTCACCAGTGAAACCAATATAACATCTCAACATTCACTAATATACATTTCTGACATTCAAAAACAAAACAAAAACAAATCAGTGACCAATATAGCCACCTTTCTTTGCAAGGACACATAAAAAAGCCTGCCATGCATGGATTCGGTCAGTGTTTTGATCTGTTCACCATCAACATTGCGTGCAGCAGCAACCACAGCCTCCCAGACACTGTTCAGAGAGGTGTACTGTT
Organism: Danio kyathit; assembly: GCA_903798195.1. Classification (NCBI taxonomy): domain Eukaryota; kingdom Metazoa; phylum Chordata; class Actinopteri; order Cypriniformes; family Danionidae; genus Danio; species Danio kyathit. The sequence continues at coordinate 11,677,044 of LR812527.1, read as the reverse complement.
TTCCCTCCTAGTAAATCACACATTTGATGATGGACCACAGGTTCTCTATGGGGTTCCGATCAGGTGAACAAGGAGGCCATGTCAATTGTTTTTCTTCTTTTAGACCCTTTCTTGCCAGCCATGCTGTGGAGTACTTGGACGCATGTGATAGAGCATTGTCCTGCATTGTCCTGTTTTTCTTCCTGTACCACTGCTTGAAGGTGTCTTCCAGAAACTGGCAGTAAGACTGGGAGTTGAGCTTGACTCCATCCTCAACCTGAAAAAGCCCCACAAGCTCATCTTTGATGATACCAGCAAAAACCAGTACTCCACCTCCACCATGCTGGCGTCCGAGTCGGACTGGAGCTCTCTGCCCTTTACCGATCCAGCCACGGGCCCATCAAGACTCACTCTCATTTCATCAGTCCATAAAACCTTAGAAAAATCAGTCTTGAGATATTTCTTGGCCCAGTCTTGACGTTACAGCTTGTGTCTTGTTCAGTGGTGGTCGTTTTTCAGCCTTTCTTACCTTGGCCATGTCTCTGAGTATTGCACACCTTGTGCTTTTGGGCACTCGAGTGATGTTGGAGTAAGACAACATGCATAAAGAGGATGATGTGGTCAAAATACTCATTTGCCTAATAATTCTGCACTGCCTGTATACCTATAAATGACAAACCTTTGTGTTCCCATCAAGTCATCTGTTTTAAAAATGGGGCGTTAGATCGCTCCAGACATGCCAATATGTCTGCTATCTTAAACAGTCAATGTGTGATTTTAGTAAAACCATCTGCTGAGGTCTGTTGCAGATCTAGATAACCATACATGCATGAAATTACAGTACAGTTGCAGACACAGTCAGGCTATTCTCATGTTCAAGGACCAATTCTGACTGTTCCAACATGGCAGACTTCAAGCAAGCAGAATGAAAAAAAAATGTATTTGTTGGTTTGGTTTGGTTATACATCTGGGAATAATGAATGGGAAATCTACTTTCTGTAATCAGCACTCCAAAAAAAGTGGCTTGAATATTTTCATAAAATCTGTTTTTTTTGTAGCAACGGAGATACTAGTTTCAAAAGTTCCCATTCTTCAAATTGTTTCATTTTGGTTCAATTAGTCTCTTAAGTACTGAAGAGAAACAATTCAAATCATATAGTCGGACAAAGTTCCCAGAGATGGGTTGCAGCTGGAAGGGCATCCGCTGCGTAAAATCGTGCTGGATAAGTTGGCGGTTCATTCCGCTGTGGCGACCCCGCAAGGGACAAAGCCGACAAGAAAATGAATGAATGAATAGTCGGACAAAAAGAAACCGATGCAACACAAATCCTTAGTGTAACCATTTAAAATTTAATTCCTGAATTAAGAAGAATGAATAAAAATGGAAGCATTTAATTCAGTTAATGGTCAAAATACTGTATGACAGTTGCCATAGCAACTATATTGCTAAATATTACAAAGATAAGAATCATTTTAGTCAAATATCAACTACAGCAGCATTTTCAAGGCACGTTCTTAGATGAAGGAGATGAAGGAATTTCTAATATTTCACTGACAATTGGCCTGGCTGGCTAGCAGTTCTGAAGCAATAACTGGACCAAAGGATAAAGTAAAATGTGTAATTCAAACCCGATGAACTCTAAGTTAGGCAACACTGATAAATACATTATCAAAATGTTAATAAACCATTATAAATACTCATAAACCCAGATAGTCGTGCATAAATCATAGTAAAACATTAGATGGACAGATACATGCACATTATGGCTGGAATGTGTACATAAGTTAACATGTTAGTTTTGGAAGCAGTATCTTCATAATGACGTACCAGCATGAATTATAACATTATTAACGTTATACTATACATATATATTATTAAAACTGATAACGCTACGAATAAAATATGTGTCCTCCAGCATTATAAGGGCTATGATTGTAAACTATTGCAGTTAATCATGACATTCATATTTCTAGTACAACGTGTAAGAGTACAGTACTACAATAGGACTGCATTCACCACTACGGCAGGATCCTCGATGTCTGCTTTACTCTGGACCATCCGCAACTCCAGCTGAGCAGGACTGGGCCTTTGATTGGGATCAGCCACCTCTGATAGACCAATAAACGTAAGAAAAATGAATCACAAGAACAGCCAAAAGCAAAAATAGCCCTTTAAATATCTTACCGTGTGCGTAAGTCATAGTTCTCTTAATCACATGATGGAGGACGGAAGCGGTCTTCTCGCAGGCTGTCTGCCAAAAACACATTAAGAACTTTGGGTTATTATTCAACGATGAATTAAAACACATCTGATTGGCCACTGTGTTCCAGAAATCAATAGACATGTCCTTGATTGGCTACATTGGTCAACAGTCCAAAAAAACAAGCAGTAAATAGTAACTTATGAGAAAAAGTCATCTGAAAAGCAACACATGGAGAATTTATAGGAATATGGATGGGTGATGCTACTTTTATTTATAATTGTTCTCCTACAAATATTATAATTAAAAGTGTTTACTGTTTTTAAAATATGTTATTCCTTTAAAATGTGTTCACTATTACCAAACTGCTATGACTGTAGTAAAACTGTGGATGATTTTTGTAAGGATCTGCCAGTGTACTACAAAAGGTAAAACATGCATTTTTCCCCAGGCAGATATACAGTATTAACAAAAGACACAGAACAACGCTTTTAATGTTTAATCATAAATTTGAACAAGGCTAACTACATAAACTAACTTCATTAGGATAATGTTTGGTTTAAGTTTTTTTAAACGACTCTATATTTAGGATTGTGGAGTGGCCCTGGAATGTGTACACACACTTAAAAGCTTGTCACACCAAGGACAAAGCCTGTCAAACCAAGGATACAAACTAAAAATAAACAGTGGAGATAAAAAAGGTCTGTAAAAAAAAAACTGTCATCGTTGCACTTGGGAATGCAACTATTTGAAATGTCTAAAGTACCTTGAGGTCAGGGTGGTGGCGTGTCCAGGCCAGTAACATAGCAGCAAACAGATCTCCAGTTCCCACGAACACAGCATCCACCCTGGGAATGTCCATACGTATCTGCTGAGTCACCATGGAGCCATCTGTCCTCACTGAGAAACAACATGTGCAACTCACTAACAACTAGTGTATGAAGCCACTAGTTCTCAATAGCTATGCTTTAATGCACATTTTAAACCACATCAGAAACACCAAATTTCAGAAAAAAAAAAAAAAAAAAAGATCATTTATTAGAGGTGTGAACCTACACTGGTCTCACGGTTTGGTTACGATTATCATTCCATCGATTCGGTTCAATTCGATATCTCGGTGCATCACGGTGCATTGACGATGCTTTCCATACACAGTTTTATATTTTCTTCACAGCAAACAATTCTTGTTTTAAAATGTATATATATATATATATATATATGTATATACTATTTGTAAAACAATTTTGTCCTTTAATGCAAACAGTCATATATATAAACTGTACCTTTAAACAACACAAGCATTTATAGACAATTTTGAGGGATGTAAACAAAAACAATGGTCCTACTGTATTTCCTGTTTTACATTTTTAATTTCCATAGCTTCTGAGAATCCTAAAAGGTCCACATATTGATAAATATTGTTATGACGGCTGATTTAAAATCAAGTTATGATTGAATTGCCTCTTGTTACAGTTAGGAAATAGTTTAACGTCAAGCAGGAAATGTTGATGGGCCAATCACATGACTACATTGAAATGGTCTATAGTAAATAAACAAATATAAATATACCGCTCGCTTTCTGAGCCTTGTCTACCAAGTTATTTCTTACACCCCTTTGATTGGTCACGCGCTCAACAGAAAGGGCTGCGATTGGCTCTTACACGTTGGCGCTCTACACAGATGCACTCATGGGCCACAGTGAGAGAGAAATGGAGATTACTTTTATTCTCTTAATTGCCGTGAAATAGGGGCTTTTGCTGTAAGTGTCAGTGAAACACAGTCCAGCAAACACACACACAGTGAAATTGTGCACAGTTTCCGAGTTTTTCGTAGTTAGAGCGTTGTAAATACTCGGGCTCGCCTCCCTAGCCATAGTAAGCTACGGCGACATAGCGCATGTGAGATAAATGACGTCAGTACATAATAACCGGTTATGATTATTACTGAACCGATACCGAATTGTCCGCATCTGCATTGCGGTGCACCGAAGAAACGATTAATTTTGACACCCTTATAATTTATTGTTTCTATGCTCACTTGAGGTGTTTTTGCCTGAAAAAAAAAATTCATGGGAATAAGGGAGATGTAAATTAATTTGCCAAATAAATTAAGTCATAGTGAAGGGATAGTTTACCCCAACAAAAAATGTAATTCTGTCATCAACTTTATGAGTTTCTATCTTCTGTCAAATGAATATATTCTGAAAAACAATTTTAAAAAAACTTGTAACCATTGACTTCCATCTTATTTGTTTTTCCTACTATGAACACCCATTTTCAACTTTCTTCAAAATATCTTCTTTTCTGTTCAACACAAGAAAGAAACTCATAAAAGTCTCCACACATCAGCTTACACCAGTTTACATTCCCAGGGTGCCTGGCCATGGAGCATTATTCTCATTATCTTTTCCCCTCAGGGAATTATTTATAAAAAAAAAAAGAAAAGTCTTCATTAGAGCGTAAAGAGTAGAGTCTGTAATTAACTGCTTACGTGAGAGAAAGAATAACATTATAACAAGTAAATATTGATATATTCCAATAGTTCGCATTGGTACACAGCACCTTATAGCCTGTATATTTACAACAAATCTGTACATACAATTCAACATCCAGATATTTTTTTTTACTTACTGCATCTCTGTTTAATGTCTAATGTTTATCGCCTTTTTCTTTTCTCATATTTAATTTTGTGTTGTCACTCATCACTTTATGTACACTGGAAGCTTCTGTTGCCAAAACAAATTCCTTGTGTGTGTGAAGCACACTTGGCAATAAAACTGATTCTGATATACTGCTCAAAAAATAAAGGGAACACTTGCAGTTACATTGTGTTTGTTTAAGTGTTCCCTTCATTTTTTTTGAGATGTATACATTTTGTACTTTTACTTTCTCGTTGGAGCAGTAACCTAAAATTCAGCTTGCTTTAACACTATAGTTAATATTGTTAAAATCACTAAGCAACACAGAAACTAGTCCTGTTGTCAAAGTAAGCAATTTCACGTGTGTGTATTTATTTTATTATGAAGGTTGAATGTCTCATCTTATCAATATTTAGAGTGTCAACTATGGATTGTTATAAAGACACAAGCTCCAGGTCTGACCTTGTATGCAAAATAAGTCAACTGAAAAATGAATATCACAACTGCTTTGCTTAACTCACTCAACCAAGATGCGATGAGGAAATTTATGAAGCAATCTTTATGAAGCAAGAGTTTCATTGCACTGTGTTCTTGAAATCAGAATCACAAAATCACCTTTTTTCTGGCTCCCCAAAGCCACCAGATACTGATCGCCCAGAGGAGAGTGCAGGTCAGAGCTGGTGATTACCACTGTGTCTGGACCCATTGAATGAAGAAGGTTCATCACCTGAAACATAAACAACCGTTTCAGTTACTGTCCCACTGGGCCAAATGCATGATTGCCTTCTGGCTTTCGATAAGCCAGCTGGGCCATTTCTGAAGAACTAAAACCTAACCCACCCAGCAAACATGTTTCATTTTAAAGCTTAAGAAGTCTAATAGAGATTAAAACGTTTTTGCCAAAGCAAGGCTAAATTTGGGCTGTCAGTGAAAATCGTAAATAGGTCTAAAAGGCCCTGTTTACACCTGACATTAAGATGCATTTTCATTGATCAGATCAAAAGTGGAATACACTAATACAGGAGTGAAATGTTTTGAGCATGTCGACTTTCAAGAGCTACAGTAGCCGAAAACACAGTCGAAGCCCCAAACTGGATGATTTTGCATGTGTTGGATGATCAGTCTTTTCTGCGTCATCAATTCCTGATCCTTTGCATAATGTTGTTTTTTTTTCATCTAATTTAATTACTTTCGATGTTATAAAACAATAGTTAAATGATTTTTATAAAAAAAAAAAACAGCATATATACATATTAAAACTTTAAAATAAAGTAAAGTTAAAATAAGTGTCTAGGCAGGAGTTGATCAGAAATAAATGACATTTTTGATGCATGTTTTGAGTGATCTGCCTTTTCGCATGACCTTTTGCATAATCATTTTATTCAAAGACACCTAGTTAAATGACTTTCTATGTTCTAAAATTTTTAACGAATTTTATAAAACGACTGCATATACAGTCAGTGCAGAATTATTAGGCAAATGAGTATTTTGACCACATCATCCTCTTTATGCATGTTGTCTTACTCCAAGCTGTATAGGCTCGAAAGCCTACTACCAATTAAGCATATTAGGTGATGTGCATCTCTGTAATGAGAAGGGGTGTGGTCTTATGACATCAACATCCTATATCAGGTGTGCATAATTATTAGGCAACTTCCTTTCCTTTGGCAAAATGGGTCAAAAGAAGGACTTGACAGGCTCCGAAAAGTAAAAAATAGTGAGATATCTTGCAGAGGGATGCAGCACTCTTAAAATTGCCAAGCTTCTGAAGCGTGATCATCGAAGAATCAAGCGTTTCATTGATAATAGTCAACAGGGTCGCAAGAAGCGCGTGGAAAAACCAAGGAGCAAAATAACTGCCCATGAACTGAGAAAAGTCAAGCGTACAGCTGCCAAGATGTCAAGATGCCACTTGCCACCAGTTTTGCCATATTTCAGAGCTGCAACATCGCTGGAGTGCCCAAAAGCACAAGGTGTGCAATACTCAGAGACATGGCCAAGGTAAGAAAGGCTGAAAAACGACCACCACTGAACAAGATACACAAGCTGAAACGTCAAGACTGGGCCAAGAAATATCTCAAGACTGATTTTTCTAAGGTTTTATGGACTGATGAAATGAGAGTGAGTCTTGATGGGCCCGTGGCTGGATCGGTAAAGGGCAGAGAGCTCCAGTCCGATTCAGATGCCAGCAAGGTGGAGGTGGAGTACTGGTTTGGGCTGGTATCATCAAAGATGAGCTTGTGGGGCCTTTTCGGGTTGAGGATGGAGTCAAGCTCAACTCCCAGTCCTACTGCCAGTTTCTGGAAGACACCTTCAAGCAGTGGTACAGGAAGAAGTCTGCATCCTTCAAGAAAAACATGACTTTCATGCAGGACAATGCTCTACCACATGCGTCCAAGTACTCCACAGCTTGGCTGGCAAGAAAGGGTCTAAAAGAAGAAAAAAAATTGACATGGCCTCCTTGTTCACCTGACTGAACCCCATAGAGAACCTGTGGTCCATCATCAAATGTGAGATTTACAAGGAGGGAAAACAGTACACCTCTCTGAACAGTGTCTGGGAGGCTGTGGTTGCTGCTGCACGCAATGTTGATGGATTCTGTCAGTGTTTGATCCGTTCACCATGGATGGCAGGCTTTGAGTGTCCTTGCAAAGAAAGGTGGCTATATTGGTCACGGATTTGTTTTTGTTTTGTTTTGAATGTCAGAAATGTATATTTTTGAATGTTGAGATGTTATATTGGTTTCACTGGTGAAAATAAATAATTGAAATGGGTATATATTTGTTTTTGTTAAGTTGCCTAATAATTATGCACAGTAATAGTCACCTGCACACACAGATATCCTCCTAAAATAGCTCAAACTAAAAACTACCAAAAATATTCAGCTTTGATATTAATGAGTTTTTTGGGTTCATTGAGAACATGTTTGTTGTTCAATAATAAAATTAATCCTTAAAAATACAACTTGCCTAATAATTCTGCACTCCCTGTATATACTGTATATATGTTAAAACTGTAAACAGAATAAGATGTTTAGGCCCAATAGGAGATGATCGGAAATAAAAGAAATCAATTATCAATAATTTCATTACTCAATGCATGAAGTAGCCTGTCCATAGAGTGTGTTTAATTCATCTTTCAATATGATTTGTTTTTGATGAATTATGAAAATTGCACCATTTTTGCAGTATTACTTTGAAGGATCAGAGAGAGAGCCAATACATCATCAGATCATATAGACCCTCCATCATCAGAAAAGTGGTCAAAAGTGGACAAAAGAGACATTTAAATGACATGGTAATGCGACTCCTTTTTCCACTTGTGTGCAGATCAATGAAATAGCATCTAATATGAAGCAGGGCCTAAGAATAGCTTAAAACTATAATTCCTGAAATGCACAGAAAGGAATGACTACACATGTGGAGTCACTGACACCTCAAATTTAGCCTTAATTTAGCCAAGCCATCTATGTTTCGACATCTAATGGACCCTTTTCACAAGGTGGTGATGATGTGTTTAATAGACATCAGCATCTTAAATCCTTGAATGTTTGAAAGTATCTTGATTTTTTTTATAAAGTATGTACATTTATAGAGCTTCACTTTGTATTATATAATCTTTGCATCCAATTACAAAAAATATATATAGAATTACTGCTTATGTCAGGTGTTTCTAATGCAGCAGTACATTCTAATGCAGGGCAGTATATTTGACATTGTTCTCTATTGTGGCTGCTGTAATCATTTTGAAAAGACTGTTGTAGCATTTTTTTCTTTTATTATTTGAGCAAATAGGAATACAAAGAAAAAATAATGTGTGGTACTATCCCATTCAGTACTCTCTAAGTTTACCTAAGTAGATCTATGACAATTTCTGCTGCTGAGATACCTGGAAAGGGAAATGGGTCTACTGAACACAAAAGTGCTTGGTGAGTGACTACCTGCCAGGCACGTGCAGAGGTGGGGGCTTTGGGTGCTTGAGGCCCCTGCCCTTTTTTCTCCTGGAGAGAAAGTGCCCTTTTTCTGGGGATAATAATAATTATTTTTTAAATACCACTAATAATATATTATATGTATGTTAATGCGTGTTCTATTTAAGGACCGCTTTCCCTGTCAAACAATAATAAAAAAATTTTTTTAAAGTATATCTTGGTTTTAGTCTAGCCGCTCCAAGTGAGCCTCGAACTGACGATTTAGAAAGAAAAGCACATGCGAGGCGAATGCTCTACGAAGACTCTATTTACATTGTTATTCCTCGCCCTCAAAAGTAAGGTGTCAACAGTGAAAGTAACGTCTATCAGCGCCTATGCCAACCCCTGCATCCGCATTGCACACGGACTGCATCTGGGCCATAGCTTTACAGTCTGACCCATACACACACTGCAGACGAAGTGTGTAAAACATATATTAGTAGCTGACCTCTGTTAGGGCAGCGCGATATGATCGACAGAACTGCCGATGTAAATTCATCCGTCATTCATCTTCATTGTGTGGAGGTGAGTAACGGTTAACAAAAGACTACCTGAGGCTCAAATTTAACGTCAGCTATTTATCCAAGAAGTTCAAAAGCAAATAGGCTATTTTGTCTTGCTAAAACATCCTCCTGATTAACAACCATGTAATAAGTTGGCTAAAGTTTAGCCGGGGAACATATCATAGGGCATACAGGCTGAATGTAATGGAGAAACGACAGCTGGATAGTGAAAATATTGCCCTCTTGTTTTTTGCAGTCACACAGAATATATAATGTCAATTGAAAGCTATAAACTATGTACATATAGGCTACTATGGAAGTCATGGCTATCAGTGTGTCCTACATTCTTCAAAATATTTTATATTTAACAGAAAACTCAAACAAAATAATAGATTGAAAAGGGATAGTTCACCCAAACATTTAGAATGTACTCACCCTCAAGTGGTTCCATTTCTTTGCTTCTTTATTTTGTTGCAACACTAAGGAATAAAAGATTTAAAAAAGATATATTTAAAGAAAGCCATAAACTTGAAATCATTGACTTCCAGAGTCGGAAAAACAAGATACCATGAAAGTCAATGGTTACAGGTTTCCTGCTTCTTAAAATATTACTTTGTGTGCTCACAGAAAGAAAAAAAGTCAAATGGGTTTGGAACAAGTAAAAGGTGAGTAAATGTGACGAATTTTCAGTTTTGAATTAACTATTCTCTTAAGGGGTGAGTATATAGGGGGAATTTAGGGATGAAATCTCCTAATATCTCATTATAATATATTTTATTTATTAAGTACAATTAGTACTAGTATTTAATAAAAAGTGCCCTTTTTTCCATTTGAGCCCCTGCCCCTTAAAGGTCTCTGCACGTCCCTGCTACCTGCACACTGGACAAGAATTGATTCATCCTGCCACATTTCAAATTCAAACACATTATATGCATCTGTCTGCAAAATGGTGGCTGTTATCAATTTTGCATTGACAGAGTGTTTTTAAATCACATTATGTTTTATTCCTGATATTTTGAACTGATTGTGACAGGTACAGTTTATGGTACCTGTGAGTTGTCCTCAATTGTATTAAACAGTAAATATTGCTTTGAGCAATGGCATTACATAAGACAGCTCAACTGAAAATTGTGATAATACAGAGGAATTTACAACAGAGAAAAAAAAAGGCACTGGCCAATCAGAGGAGCAATATTAATCACTTCATAAAGCATACATCAGCTTTAAAAAACTTACTTCAACAGCATCTTTTTCTGAATGTATTTTTCTCCCAGTGAGGAGTCTATGAGAGAAAGAAAATAACACATCTGTTGGGTGTGTTCTACTGACAAATGTAATGGGTGAACCACAGGCAGCATTTTGGGGGGAGAGGCTTTTGCATTCTTTGCATATGAAGACATTGTAGATATGACTGGAAATCTGGGACAGAGAGAGGAGTGAGATCAACAAAGGATGACGTGAGCTACATGTCAGTGTGTATGCCCTATTACGTATATTTGTGGTGTCAAAAATTGTTTACAGTAATACTTTTTCATAATTTGTAGCAATACTACACACCATGCAACAGAAACAGTGAAAAACAGCATCATGAGAAAGATGCAATCTTTGAAGCCATGTTTACATTTTGCATTTATTAGCTAGTACTGTATGTTTTTTTCTATGTTGGACCTGTAATCATTAGTTTTTGAAAAGTGTTTTTTATTATTCTGTATTTTATTTGTCTACATTTTGAATCACACATTTGCCCTTAAGTTCTAAACAAAGTGAGGAAGTATGATCACATATGATTTAGTAAAGTTCTGAGTATATTCTTTCAAATGTAAAAAAATATATATACATTTGAAGTCAGAATTATTAGCCCCCTTTGAATTTTTCTTTACTTTTTTAAAAATATTTCCCAAATGATGTTTAACAGAGCAAGGAGATTTTCACAGTATGTCTGATAATATTATTTAAACGTCTATATTTAAAAAGTCTTAATTTGGCTAGAATGAAAGCAGTTTTGAATTTTTTAAAACCATTTAAGGTCAAAATTATTAGCTCCTTTAAGCTTTATTTTTTTCGATAGTCTACAAAACAAACCATCATTATACAATAACCTAGTTAACCTAATTAACCTAGTTAAGCCTTTAAATGTCACTTTAAGCTGAAGTGTCTTGAAAAATATCTAGTGAAATATTATTTACTGTCATCATGGCAAAGATAAAATAAATCAGTTATTAGAAATCAGTTATTAAAACTATTATGTTTAGAAATGTGTTGAAAAAATCTCTCCGTTAAACAGAAATTGGGGGAAAAAATAAACGGGAGGGCTAATAATTCAGGGGTTTAAAAATTCTGACTTCAACTGTATATACTGTATTCAGTCAAATGTTCAATTAATTGCTAATTATTTTGCACTTTTTGCAATGTAGATTGTGTCAAAGCAGCTTAACGTAGATGAAAAAAAAGAGTGTAGAAGTCAATATCAAATTGTTTAAATAAAACTCCTTCAGTTTAGTATATATAGTCCTTGATAATTGGTCAATATACAGTACGTAAAATAGTAGCTCACTAATTTTACAGAAATGTTACTATATTGCTATATACAGTTAAAGTTAGAATTATTAGCCCTCCTGAATTATTAGCCCCCCTGTTTATTTTTTCCCAGTTCTATTTACGAAGAAAAGATTTTCTTCGACACATTTCTAAACATAATAGTTTTAGTAACTCATTTCTAATAACTGATTTATTTTATCTTTACCATGATGACAGTAAATTATATTTGACTAGATATTTTTCAAGACACTTCTATACAGCTTAAAGTGACATTTAAAGGCTTAACTAGGTTAATTAGGTTAACTAGGCAGGTTAGGGTAATTAGGAAAGTTATTGTATAACAATGGTTTGTTCTGTAGACTATAAAAAAAATAAAGCTTAAAGGAGCTAATAATTGACTTTAAAATATTTTTTTTTATTAAAAACTGCTTTTATTCTAGCCAAAATAAAACAAATAAGAATTCTCCAGAAGAAAAAATATTATAGGAAATGCTGTGAAAATTTCCTTGCTCTGTTAAACATCATTTGGGAAATATTTAAAAAAGAAAAAGAAATTCAAAGGGGGGGCTAATAATTCTGACTTCAACTGTATATCGTTATCAGGATATGAGATGACGTAATACAAGAACGAAAACACTGTTGCAAACATTTTTAACTCTCAGGCGCCATTTGGAATGAACACCTGTTTTTAGAGTGGGGCTCACCACATGGCCTGACACTCCCACTGAAATATTTGAGATATCAGCAGAGCATGTAGGGGAGTGAACCATAGAATAAAAAATGTTTTTTTATGTACAGGTACAGTACAGACGATGACAAGGTCATTTAGAGCAAATACAGGATGGTAAATTGTTATGTATTTGTGTTATTTGTGCTCTGTTGTGTTTTTCTTTTCTCTCTCCTCCTCTCTCGCTCTTTTCTCCCGTATCTGCTTACATTATTCTCAGGTTCCGTTCATTGGTCCTTCCCGGTTACGTCACTCATACGTCACATCTAATAAGCAAAGACCACCCGTCATAAAAGAGCGCGCCAGACCCATCACCGGCCCTTACTTTTTTTTTTTTTTTTCATTGTTACTCTTGTTTCTGTTATGCTGCGTCGCGTTTAGAAAGAGAATACCCTATGTGACTGTGTTTGTTGTTGCCCGTTTCTGTGTGCACGTTATCCGTCCGTAATTTATCTCATTCCATTTCTCAAATACGTTGTTTACGAGGCTTGGACGAAGCGGACAGGTAAGAAGGTCACGTGACATACATTTTGCAACACGTAGGACTACTCTTGTGTTAGTACATTAGGTTAGGGGCGAGCGCCACCCCTTGTACTTTTGGATAGATAGATAAGAGTAGATAATTAGGACTCGGAAGTAGGCATGGGACGATAACCGTTTTCAAGGTATACCGCGGTTTGGAAAAGTCAAGGTTATCATACCGTCAAAATTTTCTCTAATACCGTTTCTAAGGTATGAGTAAGATTTTTTTATTTACATTTTTTTTAACAACAGCATCTCCAGCAGAAAAGATTCCAAAGATGCCATTTAAATTGTAAATAAATCTGTGTTTTTGAAACTAATTGAAGACAGCAGAAGTCAATGATTGATATTCATTATTTAGGCTTGGCACGTTACTGCTCCAAAAATATTATAAATGTTTCTCAAAATAAATATATTGTGTTCAAAGGGGAAAAAACTTTAGTTTTTTACCCAGACATTTAAAAAGAAAATATTTTAGAGCAGTAATCACAATACCGTGATACCGTGAAACCGTGATATTTTTATCCAAGGTTATCATACCGTCAGAATCTTATACCGGCCCATGCCTACTCGGAAGACTTTGCGTGTTTATTTTGTTTCATATATTTAATTAGTTAGTTGCTTCTGGGGAGTTAGATATAGTTTGGGTTTTGTTATTTTCATTTCTTTAGCGCCGCCCACGTCCCTTCTGCCAGCTCTCTTGTTTTCCATCGTCTTTATTTGTCTCAGTGTTGTACATATTGTAAATATATATTTTTGCCTTACATTCTTTATTTTTGATTAATTCGTTGTTTTGTTCACTTTTGGATATTGTAAATAAAGTCACAATTTTTGGTATTTACTTTGGTTGTCTTTTGCACTTCATTCACTGTTGATATAAATTTATTTTAATTGTCATTAAATGTCAAACCCCACTTTCCCCTAGACAAACATCAGGGGTTTGTAACATAAATAATAATCCTTCTTGATTTTTGAGCGCTGTTGCCATCAATACTGGAGTTGGACCAGCACAATCGGACGAGGCATTATTTAGAGGATGATAATATGTAACATGTAAACAGAAGCAACCATAAAGTAGGTTGGTGTCATGATCTCATTCCCTTTGAGTACTGAAAACAATGGAGATTTAGAGTGATTCAAAACTTTATAAACTAAACTTAAGAGACAGTTGTTATTTATTTTATTGGTGATTCCAAATATAAAATGTAATCGTAAGCTTGGCACACAGTTTTGGAGAATTTGATGTTTCTCCATTCAAACAGAACGGCATACTGCCTGAGAGGCGTTTCAAACATGGCTGCTGAGTGAAATGACTTGTCTTAAAGAGACTTTGACATAGTGCATATTAATTAGATAAATGAAATCAGTACACTATAATTGGTTATGATCTCTAACTGAACAGATACTGAATCGTCCATGTCTGCATCGCAGTGCATTGAAGGAACAATAAACAATTTGAAACCCCTAATAGCATGACACTTACTCAGCTTCAAACTGATTGGGAGTAATTATGTCTGCAGCAGGAACAACTCTGTCACGATAGATGGGGAGCAGGTTCTCCGGTACGTACTGAAATAACATTGAAATTAATCAGTTCTCTATAAACTGCTTTAGCCACACCTAAACGTTTCACCAAGATGCAAATGCTCTTGGGAGTAAAAGATTATATTTTTGAATATTGAAATAAAAAACAACTGATCAAAGGAATCGGCACTCACCATGGCCCCATTATCACCCAGCACTGGATCACACACTTGAAAGGCAGAAAACAGCCAAAGTAAGCACATCAATAAGTACAGGCACAGTGAAATCGACTCTAACTAAAATAAAATGCATATGAATCAATAATACTGCAGTTGTTTTTCATTTATTCAATACATTTGTGCTGATGTAATGCACACTTAAAAGCAGTATTTTCTTTTAGTTATAGCAGCATGGAACTCTGCTGCACTGTACTGCGTTGCAACAGCTGTCTGATCTGATCACAGAGACTGAACAACGACACCCGGGCTCTGTTTTTATCATTCTTTAATCAGGCAAAACTCACATATGAGCTGCCTAAATTCAAACACCACATCACATGCCCAATCAGAGACAATAACATTTTGGACCATTCCTACACCACAATAAAGGATGCATATCGCTCCGTTGCCAGAGTTCATCTTATGCCAACAGGCAAAAACTTAAAACTACTAAGCCAGTATTAAGGACTGTTAAGAGATGGACTAACGACACAGAGTAGGTCTTACAAGCCTGTTTTGAATGCACTGACTGGAGTGTTTTTGAAGCTGCAGCCACCGACCTGGACGAGCTCACAGAGACTGTAACATCATACATCAGTTTCTGTGAGGAGTTAATCAATTCAATTCAATTCACCTTTATTTGTATAGCGCTTTTACAATGTAGATTGTGTCAAAGCAGCTTCACATAGAAGACTATAGTAAATTGAAATGGTGTCAGTTCAGTTTTCAGTGTTTAAGTTCAGTTCAGTTTAGCGCAGTTCAGTGTGGTTTAATGATCGATACTGAGAGTCCAAACACTGAAGAGCAAATCCATCGATGCTCAGCTCTACAGATCCCGAACCATGCAAGCCAGTGGCGACAGCGGCGAGGAAAAAACTTCACCAATTGGCGTAAGTGAAGAATTAAAAAAAAAACCTTGAGAGAAACCAGGCTCAGTTGGGCATGACCATTTCTCCTATGGCCAAACGTCTTGTGCAGAGCTGCAGTCTAGGCGCCGGAGGCTGGAGAATGCTGGACCTCAGCGAAGACTCGTCTGTCCTTGGAGCGTCACAGGAATCAGTCTCATGCTCTCCACTCCACCATAACCACTACAGCAGCTGCTCAGGATACGGCCTGGTCCAGGATTATGAAAACCTTGGGATCATCTCGTCGCTGGTCTTGGATTGCATCCCTACCAGGACCTACTTATCATTTAACAATGATAAACCATGGTTCACACCTAAACTTAGACAGCTTCGTCAGGCCAAAGAGGATGCCTACAGGAGTGGGGACAGGATTTTGTACAATCAGGCCATGAACACACTGACAAAGGAGATTGGTGTGGCTAAGAAGAGCTATGCCAAAAAGCTGGTTTTCTGCCAATGACCCTGCATCAGTGTGGAAAGGCCTGAAAGACATCACTAACTACAAGACACCATCCCCCAGCATTGACAGCAACAAACATCTTGCAAACGAGCTGAATATGTTCTACTGTAGATTTGACAACTCTGGCCAGACACCTCACACCCGCCCGGACCATCTCCCTACAAAGCCATCAACACCTCCAGCCATCCCCCCCCCTCTGGACTTCAGATCAGTGAGGATAACGTGCATCAGATCTTCAGTAAAAAGAAGAGAGGAAAAGCACCAGGCCCAGACGGTGTTTCACCAGCCTGTCTGAGAACCTGCGCTGACCAGCTGGCTCCCATTTTCACACAGATCTTCAACAGATCACTGGAACAGCGCAAAGTTCCATCCTGCTTCAAATGCTCCACCATCATCCCAATCCTAAAGAAGCCGACAGATACGACAACCTGGAGCTGAACACGCTCAAAACAGTGGAGATGATAGTGGATTTTAGGAGAAACCCCCCTGCACTCCCCCCACTCACCATCATGAACAGCACTGTGGCTGCAGTAGAGTCATTCAGGTTCCTGGGCACCACCCTCTCTCAGGATCTGAAGTGGGACATTTACATAGACTCTATTGTGAAGAAAGCCCAGCAGAGACTGTAGCTCTCGTACAGTTCTATTCAGCGGTCATCCAATCTATCCTCTGCTATAATCTATCCGTCTGGTTCAGCTCAGCTGCCAAAACTGACCTCCGTAGACTACAGCGAATAGTCCGGACTGCTGAACGAACCACTGGCACTACCCTTCCTACACCTCAAGAACTGTACTCTTTCAGAGTGAGTAAAAGGGCTCGCAAAATCACTCTGGATGCCTCGCACCCAGCACACTACCTGTTTGAACTGTTACCATCTGGTCGGCGCTACAGAGCACCAAACACAAAAAAGCCAGACACAGGAAAAGTTTCTTTCCTCAGGCCATCTACCTCATGAACAGTTAAATATTCCCCTACTGTGCAATAAACGAGCAATACTTTCTCATACGCACTTATACACAGCACCTTATAACAATATACAATGCAATACTTTCTCACACGCATTTGTACACAGCACAATTATCTAAGTGACCAATAAATGATCAATCTGAATTCCAGCACTCATAAAATCAATAGACATCTTGATCTACTTTTTACTTTAAATTTACAGTAAAGTGCCACTATTTTATTAAATACTCACCATACACCAGGCTCGGATTTGCCCTCTTCAGCTCCTGGACAATGTCTACAACCATATCCAAAAAGGAATCATCCCTAGTGTATCCTGAAAGTAAAAAAAAAAAAGTGGAGCAAACCAACTGAAGCACGCATTTAATTTATTATGAAACATGAATTATTAATGTAGATGTCCATTTGAACTCCATTTGTTCTAATTTTATTTGCTGGAGGTGCAAGAATCAATACAGTTAATCTGTCGGAGACTCAGAAAATATCCTAGCTACGCTGTGTGTTTTTAGCCAAAGCAAAATATCTGACTCATTCAATCATATTTGGCTTTTGTGGTTCTACAAAGTCCAGCTGATGCAATCGTATCTGGATGCAGACTTGGATTTGGAAGCTAAGCATATTTCAGACTGGGAATTCAGATACAATGCACTCATTGGAGCTAGAGATGTCACTGTGAGGGGTAGGGTTAGGGGTGGGGTTAGGTGTGGCCATTAAAAGCATTGCATGCAGCTCAGATTGCAACTGCACCAGGTCTACATCCAGACCTCTTTCAGATGATAGCCCTAAACCAGGGGTGTCCGCAACCCTGCAGAGCTTAGTTCCAGCTCTCCTTCAACACACCTATCTGTAGGTATCAAATAAGCCTAAAGCACTCAATTAGTCTGATCAGTTGTGTTTGATTAGGTTTGGAAGTAAACTGTGCAGAGCTTTGGCCCTCCAGAATGTGACACCTGTGCCCTAAACGCACCAAAAAAATGAACCTCAAAAAAAGAAGAAGCCCACTGCTCAATGGACGTTACACAAAAACAGTTAGAAAGTTTAAAATATTTCAGACATTTTTCTTACAAAACCACATGGATATGATATAGGAGACCTTATTTGAATTAAAGCTGAGTAAATCATAGAATAACAGTTACTTAATAAAAACAATTAATAATAATAATAACAATAACCACAAAATAAATAATCTTGGCATAACAATAACTGTCTTACAATCACTCCATATCTTTATAAAAACATTGTGCATTTCTGAATGTGATTCAGTCAGGTGAGTGGGCTTGACAAACCACCTGTGAAAACACTCTTATCCATTTTACGTAAACAACAATTTACGTAAACTCCATTTAACAAGGACTCAAACAGTAAAACTATGTTTACTTGTGAATGTACCACAAATCATGTTGCACTACTTGTTTTCTTTAACCTTAAATAAATATTTTTCAAAATAGCTTTCACAATATTGTTCAGCCTTGTTCATGTAAAAGTACTTGTGTAGTCTGTCTTAGGTTATGTGTATAGTTTAAGTATTTAGAGTATAGGTAGTTAGTAGTTAGTGTACTTAGATTACCGCTCTGGTATGTTAGTTATCTACAAGTTTAAAACAGCTCTTATGTCCAGTGCTGTGTTCACACGTGTATGATTTATGTAGCACCATGGTCCTGTGAGAGATGACATTTCGTTTCACTCCATGTCCACACAATAAAAATCACAATAAAGCTCAACATGACTTGATTATTTCAATTTTTGGGAGAACTAACTCTGGCACATCCCCCTATGCCACTCCATTAAAAGACCGAACTATACATTTTTAACAAGAGTCATGCCACTTTTAATAGATTTTGAACATATAAGCATATATAATGCAACATGAGATGTCCAGTTATTGAATAACATCAGTGATTAAAATAGCAGCAGAGACTAGCGCTGGAAGAAAGTGTGTACCTGTGAGCACATAGTCGTAATGGTTCACATTGTTGAGCTTGATTCCCTCGTAGAGAACGTTCAGTTCGTCCGCAGTCAACACCTGCCCTTTCCAGTGCTCATAACCTAACAAGAGAAACACCTTTACAGGGACATCATTCAAGTAGCCTGTGTTACACTGTTCATTAATTAAAAACATTATTTAATAGTAAAGTACAATGAGTTGTGCTATGCTGTGGATATTTACTGTTAACACTTAAAACAGTGAAATGGCAAAATCTGTGTAGAACTTTTGCAACTTGTTCTGTTCTGTATCAGAAATAAAATCTTTTGAATGTTTGAATTTTTTTAGTTTTATATGAGACCAATTAATTCCAAGTAAAATACATGTACGTCACTATGCTTAAAATATCAATTGTTATTTCCGACCGTTTAACTGACTATTACTACTTAATAATGTAACAATAACAACTAAAAAGCAATAAATGAGAGATATGCAGTTTACTGTAGCTAGCAGCTTAACAGCTAAAGTCCTGTTAAATAAAATATGTTCTTCTTACTAAGATATTGCGTAATAAATTGATGAATTGCAGTTTTATCAACTGATTATACTGATGCTGCAGAATTGCAAAATGCTGCCCTATCATGTCACATGAACAGCTCTAAACAGAACATCACGGGTTGTCGTGTAATGAATGCAGCAATAGTCACTGCTAAAAGGCGGTGTAGCACATGATGCCTAATCATATTATACACAACAGCAAATCCCCAGAATTAAGTATGGGCCTGTTTACACTTATTCATTTCATACGTTTTCTCTGATCGCATAGTAATCTGATTAATGAAAATGGTTCCACACATAAATTTGTCTGATAGAAGAATTATTCAGATCTTCAAATCCCGCACCAAGTTCAAATTTACCCGTGAAATTTACTTTGCTATCACTTTGATGTTTAATGTACGTTCATTTTTTTCTCTTTCTCTTTTTCCATATTTAATTACTTTAGCCCCATTCGTGTGGCAAGAGCAAAAAAAAAAAAAAAAAAAAAAAAAAAAAAACAGTAGGTAATTTATATGCAGGTGGTGAAAGGTGTCCACTCCAGGATAGAGTAACAAGTGTAAGTGCTTATGTCTTTATGATTATTAATAAAGTTTAATGTCTAAGGGCCAAGATTATATTATGACCTTAGTGTCATCCCTTTTCAGAGTAAAACTGGAAGAAGATGTGACGCACAAGTATCATTGGAAAATATTGTTCGGAATTATGCACACACACAGAAATTTTTACGTCTATCTGTGTTTTAACCAATCAGGTTAAAACGCCTATATGTATGGCGCAGTTAATGGCGTTAAGTGAGAGTTAAATAATTGTTGTTGTTTTGAGATTGTAAGCAGAGTAGCCTATGAACTTTTGGCGACTGTTAAAGCTTGCTTCTGCTGAAGAAAATGCAAACTATCTGCACTAAACTTTCTTTTAATTGAATCTCTGACTCTGGCTCTTCTTCATTTGACTGACTGGTCTTCAGAGAACACCCTCAGAGAACACCCTACAATTTTCTTAATTTTGTTGTCACTGCTAGTCCCATTTGAAGTATTTCTAACAGGAGTAAAAGATAATATTTAACATAATTCACAAGTGGCACAAGTTCAAAACCCAATATATAAAAATAAGATATTTGAAAAAAAAAAAAGATAAAAAATAGAGATCGCTTTCAGATTCCTCACTTGTTGGTGTTAACCTGGAACCTGGTGACAATTTCTTAAAGCAACACTATGCAAGTTAAGCCACGGTCACACTACACTTTTTGCCCCATAGACTTCCATTCATGCTAATGTGACCGAGTGGAAACGCAAGCTTTGTGTGGGCAGCCAAACTCTGAATTTTGTTAAATAAGCTGATACCTCGTTTGGAAACCATGTCTATCGACCAGGTAAAATAGTCTGTGTTACACTACATTATGTTCCATAAATATCATCACATACTGTAGCAGCCAGTCATAGCAGCCTCTTTCAGCTTGCACCATTGAATGTACAGTAACATCAGGGATTACATCTGATTACATCAGTACATCCAATACAAAGCCGTGTTTGAGGTAGTTGCCGATCAGTGACAGTCTCTGGTTTTTCTTTATTTCCTCCTCTTAGGTTTATTTGGTGGGTCATTTCGTGTCAGTTACTGTAGCTTTTGACTACTTCCCCTAGGCCATGAAAACAACATATGACGTGTGCCCTAAAACAGATCTCATTGTTCCGCTCATAGACATTTCTATACAGTATATGTCCATGTTTCAGCTGGCAGGGATGGATGAGGCTGTGTTTACAAGGTTGCTCACACAAAGTAGCAAGCATGATTTCAAGAGACAAGATGCAGCTCTGGTGGCCAGAGCAGCAGAATTTATCTAGTTAAAAAGTCTTCTACTATTGATAACATTTTAGAAACATTATTTTTTGTATTGATCGAAAACGTACATAGTGCTGCTTTAAATTTTTGACTTTGTGAGCTGTTCCAGGGCAACTAAAATCCTCTGACAGAAGGCTGATCCGATGAAGAGCAAATGGATGAGCATTTTAGTCATAGCAAGGGAAATAAATCATTACAAATCTGTGATTTCTTGAATAATGCACATATACGATGTCACTCACTCTTTTGTCCCACAAAAAGCTGGTCATCCATGAAAGATACAATCATGACAGGTCAGAATAATGTGGAGCACCTCCGTGGGCAATCGGACTACAGATAAAATTGATGACAAGTTCACCTCTGAAACTGTCTGAAAGAATATAGAGTATGTGGAGACAAAGTTATGGTTTTAAGAAACCACTAAAATCAGCTAAACATGGATCGAGATCAAGATGTGCCACAGATGTGCTGAAGTCATTCAAAGAAAGTGCCTGTTCACTTCCAACTAATTTTTGTGATAATTTTCTAAAAATGTATTAGTCATTTTTGTGATACAATTGCTGTTATCTAATTTGATCATTGTGTTTTCTGCAAAAATAAAGTTAATTTTTATATTTTTTTGGAAGTCCCTTGGTAATTTTGTCAAACATCTACTAGCATGTAACTAATTTGGATTTCCACTGTACAGTATGTTGTAGGTTGTGTTCTTTGGGATCAATGCAATCACAAACGTGCCTAGCTTGAACAAATATAAAACATTTTGCACACATTTGTTTTTCTGAGGTCATTGTAACATTCAATTTTAGCATTTTCAAATAACTTCCCTCTAGTGACCTAACCTCACAGTAATTGTGCATGAACTACCGCAAAAAAAAAAAAAAAAACATTAAGGGGAAGAGGTGATCTGGTGTCATGATAACTTTATAATGCTGTGAGGAAGAGGAAAGTTGTCAAAAGAATTTCCAAAAATGGAAAAGCAAATACTTAAAAACATATTCAGTAGCCTTCTAAACCACTTCACTTTGTGCTCTGGGGATTCTCTTTATGCTTCCGTTTCAATGTATATTTTCAATCAGGTTTTTGACAGTAAATGTGTCTGAGACAGCCTGAGAGGAGGAGAATAAACATCCTCAGAGGAGACTCAGTGTTGACCCTCCTGTTGTCTTTAATCCAGGGGTGCCCAAACTTGGTCCTGGAGGGCCGGTGTCCTGCAGATTTTACCTCCAGCTTGCCCAACACGCCTTCATGGATGTTTCTAGAAAACTAGTAAAAGCTTGATTAACTAGCTCAGGTGTGTCTGATTGGGGTTGGAACTAAACTTTGCAGGACACCGGCCCTCCAGGACAGAGTTAAACCATCAGCAGCAAAGCATGACCTTTCAAAAATAAAAAGTTACGATGCACCAGCTTTGTTTAAACAGCCTTGCATCCACTCCAACTGTTCACACAGTGCATCACAACTGTCTGGTTTCAATTTGTGCATGTAACGTTTAGAGAGTTGGACTTGTGATAGAAAGGTCACAGGTTTGAGTCCAGACATTGGAAGGAATCGTACGTCTGAGGAGTGAATAATTAACACTTTATTCCACCCTCAGTACCATGACTGAAGCTACTGTCACACTAGTTTTTGAGCATACGAAATTCTGACATTTGGCGATGGGAGAAGGGGCAAGATAAATCAAGATGATTAGACAATGATCAAGCAAGCGATTGCTCGTCTTCTTTTGGTCTCAACCATGTGATGCAATTTTGCAGATTAGAGCTCACCAAGCTTGAACTTTGGAATGCAGCGATATGCGTAACTTGTCGCATGAGCTTACGTTTCCGGTCAGCTGCGTTCGAATGCATATGAATGGAAGTCTATGGAGCGAAAAGTGCAGTGTGACTGCAGCTTGAGGTAATGGTGGGTGGAGCGAGGCTTCATGAAACACTTAAACAGTCGTCAATGTGTCGAATCTTCAAAACCCGTCTCTACAGTGACACCTAGTGATTATTTTATGTATTGCTCAAAAACAGTTTCAGCAAAGGAACGCAAATTGTACGCAAATTATTTCACGAGTTCGCACTTACAGAAGTTTAAGAATTAAAGTATATTTGGCGTGCTGTCCAGGGAGAGGGCTCTGAGCTCGGGGAAGACGCCCCCAACTCGTGTTATTCCCCGTATCGGGGAACAGAGAGGAGTTGGGGTTCGAGCGAAGTGTCTAGCCCGGCCCCAGAACACTCCCCCCGGGTAAATAAAGTTTAAGAAGTGAGGTGTTGGGGTGGTGGAGGGATGCTAAAGTCGTGAGATAATGCAGGTAGGACAATTTTGGTATTTATAGGGGTTTGGTCAAATACTAATTGGATAATAGAATGATTGTCAATGACGTAATGAAATTCTGAAACGTCTGCGCGTGCTCCTCCCGAAATTTGTTTATAAAACATCACTATGCAAATTGAGGAATTATACCCCACGTTGTAGAATTGGGAATTCAAGTGATTAAGCGGTTAGAGTTTATACAGCAACTAGCATGCAGAGATAATGGGTTCAAATCCAGGGTGAAGCAGCTATAGACATGAAATGCTCTGTTCGTGTAACATGTTTTGTTTTAGTATTGATCTGACATCGGAATGAACACTTTGTGAATAAATATGTCTTGCTTTGGTCATAAAAATTAACATTATGAAAATATATCAAGTCACAAATTCTGAGAATTGTACAAGTCGGAATTTAGTGCACTGTTTCGAAACACTTGCACTTTGGGATCTCAACACTTTTTTAAAAAAGTGACTTTAAAAAGAAAAAAAAAAAAAAACGATGATTGGCATAAAAACACACACAGAAAATGATCATGTACAGAATAAAATAATAGCCAAATATTAAACTCCTTAATTAGTTGCTTGTAGGGAGAGTTCAAAGGATGAATCTGCCCAACGACTGCACACAAGCACACCTGCCCACTACACAAACAATGGATCATGTTATGGCAACCAAATGTTTAAAGAAGTTGTAAAAGAGAAGTAAAAAGCATTTAAAAGAACTGAGTGGTATTTCTGATTCATTTGAAGCTTGACGACAATGCTCAAAATACTGCTGTAAAAAAGCATGTAGAGTCTGACTAGCGTTTATTTCCTATTTTGACATCAATGCTCAAAATACTGCTGTAAAAAAAAGTCTGACTAGTGTTTATTTCTGAGTAGTGAAAAACACTTTAATGTTGGAAAACACCTCTCTTCTGTCCACTTTCGTGATGAGGGAAGGACTATGGGCAGATGTACTTTTTGTGGGCTTATTCAGATCTTTTCATCCAACATTCTGAAAAAATTATTTATTTTTTATTATGTTACATACACCACACTGAAGAACAAAACACTTTAAGTATGCTGTACTCATTTTTAGTGAACATTTTCACTCTGTAAATGTTAAAGCAGTAAATTCAACTAAATATAATTTATTAAATAATCAATGCAAAAAAACATACATTTTTATTTCCTTTTCATTAAGCTCCCAAATACAGCAGTAAACGTTTACCTTGTTTTAGCTTGTGCTGCATTGTCTACATTTACTGTATAATCCATTAAAAAAAAACATTGTAAGAGTGCCTTAAAGGAACACTCCACTTTTACCTATTTTACAAGTACCCTAGAGTGAAACCTTTTTCACCATTTTTTAATCCATTCAGTCAATTTCCAGGTCTAATGTGAGAACTTTTAGCTTAACATTAATCAGATTTAGATTAAATCAGATTAGACCATTAGAGCTCAAAATGTACAAAACAATGTTTTGATAACTTTCCTATTTAAGTTTGACTCTACTGTATGTCACAATGTGTAGTTTCTAGGCCAATATGTCTAGGAACTATACTCTCATTCTGGCGTAATAATAAAGGAACTATGCTGCAGCAGGCGCAATGATATTACGCAGTCATGATTACGCAGTCTGAAAATAGTGCCCAGCACTAAGCCCTACACTTGTACCACCAGTTGGAATCTGCTCAATATCATTGCGCCTGCTGCAGTCATGGTACAGCAGCAATAATCCCTGATTATTACCATAGTATTTGTTTTCCTACTATGCATGTCAATGGTTACATGTTTTTAGCTTTCTTTAAAATATTTTCTTTTGTGTTTAACAGAAGAAAGAAACTCATAAAGGTTTATAACCGCTTAAGGGTGAGTAAATTTTAATTTTGGGGTAAACTATCCCTTTAAAAGAACAGTTCACCCAAAAATGAAAATATACTTTCCATTTACTCGCCCTCAAATGGTTCCAAACTCTACAAGTTTTATTTTCCTGTTGGACACAAAAGAAGATATTTTGAACAATGCAACCAATAGCTATAATATTAAATAATAAAAACAAATACTAAGAAAGTCAATGGTTACTGGTTTCCAACATTCTTCAAAATATCTTCTTTCGCAAACTTAAACAAATTTGTGACAAGTGATGGGTGAGTAAATTAAATTTTTGGTTGAGCTGCCCCAATTCAATTGTTGCAGCTGGTGAATGGATTACGTTGGAATAGTTTAGCCGTCTGCATTCTTATGGTAACTTAAAGCACATGAATTAATGTGGGACTAGTGAATCAGTTCAACAATGTACTACATGTAATTTTAAATGCATAACTGTCCAGATTGCTGTCAAATCCTCAAAAAAAAATCCCTTGGACAATTTTCCTCATCCTCTCAGAAAAATGGTCTTAATCTTAATTACCTCATCTTCATCAGGTGTGCCTAACTCCAAAGGGCCACTGTCCTGCAGTTTACTGGACACACTTGTTCTACAATTTACCTGAATAACCCATATCAGTACAATTCAGTACTATTCAGTCTTCAAATGGACATTAGCTCATTTCCCACACTCCAAACAAGCAAATTAGCAGTCATTTCGTATTATTTAGCCTCGCTGTCATTCTCATTTCTGTGAAAACAGCAGATACTTTGTCTGACTGTTGAGGGGAAACGAATTACTTTAGGACAAAATGCTTGTGTGAGAAACCCAGTGTGAGCTGTGAGAAAAAACAGAGATTGTGACCCGGGCTTGTTGTTGATGCTTCACACAGGAACGTGAGGGAGTAGAAGTGGACTGATGTGAAAAGCATGAGCAGCAGAGCATGGTCAAACAGCTCAATTCCCACAAAAGAATCACCAGACTATACCACACAGTTAACTATTTAAATGTAAAGATTTAAAATGTTATTGCCCAGGTAAAAAAAAAAATATATCTAAAATACACTTTATGTAAGTACACTTAGGGTGTGTTTACACTAGTGTGTTTTTGTTTTGAAAGGAGTTTTCAAAACGATCCTCATCCAGATTGGGGTTTTTACAGCGTTTTACCCCATTCCCACTATAGAGCTTAAAAATATTTTGTCAGCATCCGTACTTGAAGTTCTCCAAGAAGTGGTCATTCAAGAGGGCCTTGACTATTCAGAGAATGATGTACAATAGTCCAAACAACAGTTTTCAAACGTTTGCGTTTCAGTCCATTCAAGCTGAAACCGAACACAATTTAAAACGCTCCACGGTTTCTATGTTTCAAAGACATCAGAGTAGTGAGGACACCAGGCATAACTGCAACAAAACGCATGCATTTTAAAACTAAAATGTGTCATAAGCATGACTAAAGGGTTTTTCAGCCACGGATTAACTTTTCGATGCAAGATTTATGTACCTATTTTTAAAGGTTCCTTTTACAGCATCGATAACGTAATTGAATTAAAATACAATCAGCAAATTAGACTTAAGCATTAGTTGTTCAAGTATAAAATGAGATGAAATGCCATTTTAAATGTAGGCACCATGAGATCAGCAGCAGGGGAGAGCACTGAATCTCCATTTAAAATACTGTGCTAAAAATGCATTTCCATATTTTAAAGACATGGCACAGGACCATGTAATTTAATGCAGCGTTTCTTGTCCGTTGTGAGACCCACTTCATATCATATCTGAATCAGACTTTGAAGATTAATGATTTTGAACAAATCAGATCTTAAATGCTGCAATTTTATATTTGACACTTCACAGAAAGAAATGAAGTGGAATATTCCCCATTCCCAATAGCGTGTTTTCATAAAGAAATGGTGTTTTAAAATGAAAAAATTCTTCGATTCCAGATTATACTTGTCCACTCACTGGGCATGCGCATATTTTGCAGGCATCCATTCTTGCTGTCTACCAGTTGTGTAAATTTCATATGTGAATTGCTTGATGATCAGGGAACGACACGCAATAGTCCATACAGAAGAGCTGCCAGAGAGCAACTGTGGATATTTTTGGTCTGTTCACACTGAAACAGAACATCAGCATTTCCAATCTAAAACAGGGTCTTCAGCATTTTAAAAATGATGAGTGGAGAGGATATGTGTACTGAGAAAAGAAACATAGTCACAATATTAGCTTGACATCAACTACAAACTAACCAAACCTACATTTGTGGCTGCATCTCTCATGGTCATGCGATACAGGCCAGCTAAATATGATGTGTGTTTTAGGTCAAACGAAACACAAATGTACTGAAAGCATTTAAACATTTAGCAGAAAATTTTGTACTAATATAATACAGTTTTTAAAGGTATCAATACTAAAGAAGTAGCATGTCAATATCAATGCACTCACTATTATACGGAAAAAAAAAGAAACATGGCATGCCTGTTCTTAGCATCTATTCTCACACTGTCTCCTGGTGTGTTATATACTGTAGTCACAAAGTGTGAAATTGAACTATCCAGGACAGTAACCAATAGGAAGATAATTAACCTAAAAGATGTTTTAAAACTCACATACCCAGGTCAATCGACCGAGATATCCGTGACAGAAAGTTAATCTAGTTTTTTTTTTTTACACACCCTGTGGTAATCATATCCGTCTCATGCTATAATTAACCATGGTGGTGTTTTAAAATGTATAAACCAGAGATAAAAAAAAATTTCTGAAGATTTTCTAGAATATTGCACCTTCACAATGTCATTCACTCATGAAGTCCACCAAAAAGGGGCTGGTTATTCATTGAAGATACAAATCACAAAAGGAAAACGCAGAGATAATATATCTTATGTTCAATTAGTCCAACTTTGCAGCGGGAATGAATCACCAATTCTGTCCTGAACAGATTAAAGATCTGTATCTACAAGGAGTATCCGACTTTAAAGAGATTTTGGACTGAAAGCCCTGCAGTGACCAAACTTTCATCAGCAAAAAGAATCAAAATACTAAACTAGCCATGTTGTGGAGCATTCTGAAAACAGAAAATTCATGGCAGTTATGAAAACATGTTTCAATTGGGTTTCATGGGAAACATCGCATTAACTCAGCTATGGGTTTGACCATCATTGTTTGAATCAACGATTTTTTTAGAGCATATGTGTTTGCTGAACCCAAAGTGTGTGCAGACGTCAGTGAAAGATAGTCATGATATCTTTGCATTTCCCTGCAATTTAATTTTGATGTCCACTGTATATCAGTGTATATATTCATTTAAGCTAAATGAATAACTCACTCACAGGTTTATTCCTGAATGATTAGTTTTGAATAAATCAGTAAAATATATGATTGAGTCTTTAACCAAAGACATTTTGTTTCTGATTCATATACTGATTGAATCTGGTGAATTTATGAGCTGCATCCAAAATCTCTCTTATTTAATAGAAGGGAAAAAGTGTCTAAATTCTTAGTATTCAAAACAGAGAAGGTAAAATTTCAAAATAGCAGAAAAAGATTTGTCTAAATTGACATTACTCATAAAAAAGAAGGGAAAAGTACCTAGATGTCCTCCCAATCCCCAAACAGTAGGGAAAAGTATAAATTCATATTACTCTAAATAGAGAAGTAATAAAGTACTATTAACTGTTTGTAACCTTTTGATTTTAATTTGTCAGTTTTTCTAAATACACATTCTCAGATACCATAGAATGTGAATATGTTAAAAATGTTAAAATTGATTACTATTAGATTTAATCACTTAAAAAATATGAATATGATATAAATATATCTAGCTGTAGAAAAAGTCAGATCCAGTTAGTTGAATTATATGAGATTGGTTTACTTAATATCCGGTGGCAAAATTGACGGTGACTCCGTACTTCACACAATAGATTAAATCCAGTGTGTTTTAAATTAATAAGACGCATTTAGAAACACATTGGATTTATTGATATTATTAAATAAATATTGTTCTTATTTGCTTTATTTATGTTTAACTATCAAATATCAATCACATAAAGCAATTATGTTAAAAAATATGTAATCAAAATGGATGGGAAGTTTATATTCAATCAGAATACATAGATCTTATTTGTTAAGCCTAAATATTTTCTTTGAGTGTACACACTTCACTATGGGTGGGGATTTTGTGAGTGGCAGTAAACAGTCATTTGTTGCCACTTACTGGCATAATGACATAATTGCAGAATTAATCATTTTTTAAAATCCCCATCGTAATCCAAAGACAAACAAAATAATTATTGCATAGTTTTAGTTAAAAAAAAAACTTGTCTATTATTTTTCCCATGTACAGACTCCCATGTAATGTCAGTAAAATGTAGCGAACCAACTCCCTGTTTTGATGAGAAGAAAAAAATACCAATGTGTTGCACTAGGATAATATACTCCCACATAGAGGTAAAGTTGGTTTTATATTCGCACATTCGTTCATTTAGATGTCTATATATTTTTCACCATGGCACTTTGAATATTCGATCGGAATTGGCATGCAAGTGTGACTTCAAAACAACATTAACACTACCTAATTGACTGTGAACAATGTTGTACTTTGATAGTCATTGGCTGCTAATATGATTTCACTATTTAGAATTTGCAAATAATACTTTTATGAAATTATATTATTAAGGAGAATGTCTGAATATCTGAATATAAAACCAACTTTACCTCTATTACTCCCACATGCTGTTCAGCACAGAAAAGCTGAGCTTTGACCAGAGACTCGGTGAAAACTTTCCCACAGCAAGAACCAAAGATAAACTCAAGCAGATAAAGCTGACACTGTGTCCTTGCTCTTTACTCTAAACATTACCATGTCAAATCAAACTTTACCAATGCCTTTCAGTCATTCAGAACCTTAACTATAATAATAACTGACATTTTAACTACTATCTGCAAGTGTCCCAGAGAAATCTTGCAAGAGGAGTAATTATAATGCATCATTTGGACTTCAGCCTTGATTGCATAATCATGAGCACAATGAAGCTGTGTATGAGTTGTTTGCCATGAAATTTAAGTTAATTTCAGGAAGAATTTCAACTATTTAAACGTTTGTTTATTTTAATATGATTTGTCAGTTGATTTACGTTGATTAAATGCAATGTGTGTTTATTTACCTGTGTGATTGGAGAACTGCACAGAGTTTATAGTGTCCACTTCAAAGCCCAGCACCTGTTACACACAGGGTTACATGTTTTTAATGCTGACATGTGCAGCGTGAGAAAATGACGTTAGTTGTAAGGCTCCAGGATGCAAATGAGTAAAACACATCAAACTGCTTGATAACTAGTTACGACTAGTTTGCATAATAGCAAAAGCCGCCTTCTCTTACCTGCAAAGGAAAAGTAGCAGATTTGTTTCCAACATAACCTCTCACAACATGACTCTGAACTGATAGAACTCTGCAGTCCATTGCTTTTGCTGATGCTCGTTTAAAGCAAATCACAACTAACGTTAGCCTTTAATGTGTGTATATAACACGTTAGCCTTTAATGTGTTTATATGACACGCCAGCCTAAAAGACAAGTTTAAGCGTTTAAAAGCGTAAAGTAAAATATGTACAAACTTAAAAACTGTCAGAGATGAAAGCAGCAGCTCTCCCTACGTGATGAATGGATGGGGCTTAGATAAGTTTTCTTCTTCTTCTTCTTCTTCTTCAATTTATTGGCGGTTGACAAACAACAAAATGGTGTATTTCCGCCACCAACTGGTATGGAGTGTGGATCATTATGACTTAACCCTCACATATCGCTTTCTTTTATTAAATTCTCTCCCATAAATGAGTGTTTTTAAGATACTGCAATAAAAAGTTAAAACATTTATTTCCTGAATTATTTTGTAGAATGTCATTCAATTTGAATTGAACTCTTATTTCTTCTAAATTCTTAATAAGAGCCCTCCTTTCATCTTCATACTTCATGCAGTGTAATGTTCACTGTCTCTTCTTGTCCACAAAACTCACATTGTCCTGTACCATGTTTTCCCATTTTAAAAAGCCGAAGACACCTAACTGCTTCAGTGTGTTTACAAGAACTGGCAGAGCGGCTTCCTAAGCAGAATCCGGCTGCTGCTACAGCTCCTGCATACAAAGCACTTCTTTTCATCTGCTAATAAATACTTGGTATGGATTTTGCTACCAAGTTTCATTATGTTATTTTTTACATAGTAATTGCATTATTTTAGATCACTTTCGGTTGTTAAATGAATTAAAGTCACGTAGTCCACATGAAGGCATTCTGTTACATAATGAAAAAAGAAAATATTTTGTTGCAAGATATGAAATCAATATTTCGAAAAGTTTATTTAGACAAGCATGATGAAGTCAGAAGTGTGACCTAAACTCTGAAGTATAAAATGTAAATTTGAACATGCAAGATAAAAGTGAAAGTTGGGAGATATAAACTTGCAAGACGAAAAAGCAATGAATCAAAATGAAGAAAGTCAGAACTGAAAGAAAAAAAATCTAAGAGAACTTAAGTTGATTGTTAGCTACACTTAGAACTGCAAGGAAAAGGAATGAGAAATCTAAACATGGGTCAGACTTGTGAATAAACTCGATCTGAATTTGGAAATTCAAGCAAGAAAGTCAAAATTGTATTAAATTCACTAAGATGAACAAGGAAAAAATCATGGTAAGATATACAGGGATTCAAAGCTAGAAACCAGTGTTTCTCAACCCTGTTCCTGGAGGCACACCAACAGTACATATTCTGGATGTCTCCCTTATCTGGCCCCTTAACTTCAGGTGTGTTTGATTATGGAGAGGTTGAAAATATGTACTGCTGGTGTGCCTTCAGAAACAGGGTTGGAGAACACTAAAATAAACAATTGAAAATAAAATATATAAATCATTTCACAACATAAGTTTTACTACAAAATAAATAACTTACGTAACAATAATGTATCAAAGCTAAAAGTGTGTATTGACTCACCGAACAGAGCTGTTCATTGATTTCCTGTAGACTTGCAGAATAACAAATGCGCAGTTTTTTCTTTCATATAAGCAAATGTAGTGCTGTTGCTGATGTTGACATTTCCTGAGACGTGAGGCATGTTATTTACTTTACTGTGGTTTCATTTTGTGCTGTCAGAAGACAAAAGCATATGCCAGCATCATCTCACCCACCCACTTATCATCAGACACTTTAAGCTTATTTTTTTCTAATCTAATTAGCAACTTTATGTTTATCTTAAAACACCAGACAAAGACATTCTACAATCCCACAGGAAAATAATCATTAAATCAAATATAAATTCAATGCAATCTTTTGAGTAAATAAAAATTGGAATCACAATCAAATTTGTAACAAACTTCAGAGAATTCAGAAATAGAACAAAACAACATTTCAGATTTGCAAGATACACAGTTGAAGTCAGAATTATTAGCCCCCCTTTGAATTTTTTTTTCTTTTTTTTGGGAAATATTTCCCAAATTATGTTTAACAGAGCAAGGAATTTTTCACAGTATGTCTGATAATATTTTTTCTTCTTGTTTTATTTTGGCTACAATAAAAGCAGTTTTTAATTTTTTAAAAACCTTTTTAAGGTCAAAATTATTAGCCCCTTTAAGCTATTTTTATTTTCGATAGTCTACAGAACAAACCATCGTTCTAGAATAAATTGCCTAATTACCCTAACCTGCCTAGTTAACCTAATTAACCTAGTTAAGACTTTAAATGTCACTTTAAGCTGTATAGAAGTGTCTTGAAAAAGATCTAGTAAAATATTATTTACTGTCATCATGGCAAAGATCAAATAAATCAGTTTTTAGAAATGATTTATTAAAACTATTATGTTTAGAAATGTGTTGAGAAAATCTTCTCTCCGTTAAACAGAAATTGGGGAAAAAATAATTCAGGGGGGCTAATAATTCTGACTTCAACTGTACATTTGAAATTGCACAGGAAACATGCGAGAATAAGTACAAAAGTACAAATTGTGAAATATAAACCCAGAATTGTGAGAGATAAACTTGGAATTAGGGGATATATTAACTCATAAAGGTAAAAAATACATCAGGAAATACATTTTTAAAAGTAGAATTTTTCTTTATTGTGGTTGTGGAAATAAGTTTGTGTATAATTGTTCATAGACTTGGATGTTTACCCAGCCTGATCTCACGAGGAAACGTAAGTATTTTAGTGTTCAGTCGCACGAAAATGTACGATTTTAAAAAGAAGGCGTGGCACCCAACCCAACCCCACCCCTAACCTCAACCGTCATTGGGTGATGAGCAAATCGTACTAAATTGTACGAATTAGATCATACAAATTCTTACAAATTAACCACTAAATTATTACGAATTGCCATGAAATTGCGTTGGTTTACCACACTGAACACTTTATTAGCATGTATTTTTACATTAACAAAAACAGCTTGTACATTAGCTATTAAAAGTAGTAAATTACATTCAAAGTTATTGAAATGTTCAAAACAATATTCTTCAAAGAAATGTAGGAAGACATTGGGATATTTCACATTCAACAGTGCATTTTACTTGAGCCGTAACTTGCACTTCTTTGAAGGCACCATTAATGCAGAAAAGTACATATAGATTTTGGAGCACATTATGCTGCCTTTTTTTCCAGGGACGCCCATGGATATTTCAACAAGCACACATTACAAAGTCCTGGCTGTGGAGGAATAGGATACAGGTACTTGACTGGCCTGACTGCAGTCCTGGCCTGTCTCCACTGAGAATGTGTGGCACATTTTGAAGCGCAAAATACACCAACATAGACCCCACTGTTGCCCACCTTAAGTCTTGTTGCAGGGAGAATTGGGCAAAAATACAAATGAAACACTTCATCACTTGGTGTCTTCAGTCCTTAAACGTCTTTTAAGTGTGGTGAAAAGGAATGGCAACATTACACAGTGGTAAATGCTTTACTGTTCCAACTTTTTTTTGAAATGTGCTTATAAAAAAAAAAATCACATTAAATGATGTTTGTTGTATTCATACCTGCCAACATTTGGTTTGTAAATTCCGGGAGATTAGCGTCATACGCTAATTTGCATATTACTGACGTCATCGCGTTCTACCATTTCTGTTTGTTTAACAGCCTATGGTAAATAAATGGAGTGTTTTATATTCGCACTACGCTTTATGTAAGCTTGTCAATTTAACAAAATTTATTGCTGTTTGAATACAGTATATCATTATAGATGAGTAGGGAATTTGCAGTAATCTCTCAGACGTAATATACTCAGACAAGTTCTGAAACTCTGCATTAAAACATCTCTGATTGTGCAACAAGAATAAACGGTCAAATTATATTGTTAAAATAAAGGAGAAGCAGATCGGGTTGACTGTACAAGGGAAATACCTTCAAACTGCCACCTGTTCTAAATCATTTGCCGTCGGTACGCAGAGAGGTGCTCTGCTCTCAGGCTGCAGGGGAGGGGCCGGCGGCATCACCCGCAGCTCGTTGAGAAGAGTAGGGACGGTACAGTAATGGATGAACGACAGTCTATAAAAATCTCCAGTAACACACAAAAAAAAGTCGCTAGATTTGTCGCTAGTCGCTTTTTTGAAAATTTGCCGCTAAGTTGGCAACACTGGCGCAAACTAAAGAGCGGGGAGCGGGAGGGGTGAGAGGTTTGAGGAGATGGGGGCGCGCGAACTGTAGCGCGCGACCGGAAAAGCACAAGCACCAAGTTTCATCCCGAACTGTACCAAAATGCTGAGGAGCGGGGGAATTCCAGGAGTTTGCCGGGAGACAGAACAATACGGTAGACTGGTCTGAAATACGGGAGACTCCCGGGAAAAACGGGAGTGTTGGCAGATATGGTTGTATTGTCTGCAATGAAATACAAGTCAAAGTAAATTTAGAAATCACTTCTTTTTTTATTTGCGTTTTCCATACTTTCCCAACTTTTTCTGATTTGGGGTTGTAGATCCACTCATTGATGACCATCCACAACATCTAAACATTAAATATTACAAAGTACACCTGCATGTTCCCTTAGCGTCACTTAACTGCAATGTGTAGACGTCATGAGTGATGTTTGATATCACTGTAGTGATAATATAGAAGATTTCATCATGTAGTCACGTCCAAAGACGCAAAAGTATATCTGTGTGAGTTCTTTCCATTGGGTTTATTTAGTCACTAAATGTTCATTTAGTAATAGATAGTCTGTATATGTATGAAAGTGCTGACCCTGTGCATATTAAGCTCTGTTTACACTGAGTTGAGGACATAATGTTCATTTATCTTCACATCTGAAGAGGCTCATATCACATTCATTAGAATAGAAAAGTCCTCATAGACTTTTTTACTGGTTTCACTATGGTTACAAGTGTGTCAAAGGCCTACTGAACCTGGAGGCCAAACAGAACAACAAAGACCAGACATTTGTGAACCTGATACCTCTGTTATGGATTTCCCCAGGGTGTTTTTAAGCTTTCTGTCTGTTTTATTACCATTCTGTGAACACTGTGACTGCACAGTGAAAGTTGAAGAGTCGTCAGGTGATCCGGCTGGAACATTGAGACACTTGGGGCTGCTGTCAATGAGAGATGCAAAGATCCAAGAGAAAGGTAAGAGCAGCCATGATTCAATCAAAACAGCATTTCAGGATTTAGATGAGAACACAAAACTAAAAAGATTTTAGAAACAAAATTAAAAAGTCATATGTATATATATATATATACTTTTATAATACAAATACGTCATTTTTGTGTCATGTGTAATAATATATCAACAACCCCCACATTCTTTAAAAGGTTGTTTCATTATAACAGTTACCATTTGGAAATATATATATATATATATATATATATATATATATATATATATATATATATATATATATATATATATATATATATATATATATATATATATATATATATATACAGTTGTGTTCAAAATTATTCAACCCCCTGAATTATTAGCCCCCCTGTTTATTTTTTTCCCCAATTTCTGTTTAACGGAGAGAAGATTTTTTCAACACATTTCTAATCATAATAGTTTTAATAACTCATTTCTAATGACTGGTTTATTTTATCTTTGCCATGATGACAATAAATAATATTTTACTAGATATTTTTCAAGACACTTCTATACAGCTTAAAGTGACATTTAAAAGCTTAACTAGGGTAATTAGGGTAACTAGGCAGGTTAGGGTAATTAGGCAAGTTATTGTATAATGATGGTTTGTTCTGTAGACTATCGAATAAACAATTAGCTTAAAGGGGCTAAAAATGTTGTCCTTAAAATGGTTCTTTAAAAATTAAAAACTGCTTTTATTTTAGCCAAAATAAAACAAATAAGACTTTCTCCAGAAGAAAAAACATTATCAGACATACTGTGAAAATTTCCTTGCTCTGTTAAACATCATTTAGGAAATATTTAAAAAAGCAAAAAAAAAAATCAAAAGAGCTTGAATAATTCTGATTGCAACTGTATATATATATATATATATATATATATATATATATATATATATATATATATATATATATATAATTTTTTGTATTTCATATTTTCATATTTAATTCTAAATAAAGTTTAATAATTTAGTTTTCATCGTATACATGTTTTGTCTATGAAGTTTTTGTTATTTTTTTATAGTTGTAGTCGTGTCCATTTTAAGTAAATGAAATAATCATAAGTTTGTTGGTAACCAAGTGAGTGTTATGATTTTTTTTGCTTTAATTTTTTTAATTTTAGTTTACTGTATATAAATAATGTAAAGCGAATATATAAACAGTAATACAATAAGAACTTAAATGTCTATTTTAAACATTTAAACATTTTACAATAATCTCAAAGGAGATCCTCTTTTTTTGCTGGTACATTCACTCTTTTTTAAGCAGCAGATAATGTTAATAAAACGTGGTATATTCTTTTAGCTGTCAAACCACACATCATCTGTGTAGCTCTTGGATTATGATTATTATGACAAAAGCAATCATAAAGATTAACTGTAGTATACCATTAGTAAAACAAAAATCATTTACTAGTGTGATGCTTGCCTGTACACTTATGCACATTAATAGTGACACAAAAATAAAGCTTATAATTTTTGTTTTTTACATTTTTTGATAATTATAACTATAGATAATAGTATAAAATTGAACAATTATATAATATAGAGCTGCAACTTTGATTTTAAAGGCCCCTTGTGGGCCTGAGATACTGTTGCGATGAAGGGACGTGGAGACGGGTTAATTTGAAACACAGCTTTATTAAAGAATGCTCAGGCAGGCATGGGTTGAAAACCAGTATAAACAGCATCAGAGACCATCCAGAAGTGTAATCCGTACAACAGGCAAAAAGTTCAAGGCAGCCAGCAAAGAATCAGAACTACAATATTTATTCATTTTCTTTTCGGCTTAGTCCTTTTATTAATCTGGGGTTGCCACAGCAGAATGAACTACCAAATTATCCAGCATATGTTTTACATGACATGCACAGATGAATGTTCACCACAAAACTAGTAATGTGAGCTAACAAAATCAGTATGGTTAGTTTGATTCCATGTGTACTTTAAACAAATTATCATTCATTTTAGTCAAAAATCAATATTTTAGAGTATCACATTATATATATATATATATATATATATATATATATATATATATATATATATATATATATATATATATATATATATTGATTATCTTTCTGTTAACTGATCACTGCAGTAAATTAAAGCATTAAACCCCATGAATTACATTTAATTTATAACAGTTAAAAGTGTTATAAGGTACAACGCAGAGTGTAGTTATAAATTCAATGTAAACTATGGCTTCATGGGGATTATTGATTTTATAAAATGGATGATCCATATACAAGTTTTCACAAAACAGTTCTTAATACTTCCATGGTGGTTGAAATAAAATGGTTGCAAAGCAATCCAGGCACATCGATACTGATAACATGAGGTCACACACTGTAAAAAATGCAGGGTTCCACACAATTCATTCATGTTGTCCCAACACAAATTCATAAGGAGGCTTGATGAGGAGCCTTCCTGAGGAGGCATGAGTGAGGAATCACCGGTGGATCCTTTGCGGAAGTGTTTTATTCACTAAACATGACGCATATTGTTAATTATCCTCCCCTTCAAATTTGTGCCAATTATCACCAAGCAGCAAATTCAAACACATATTCATGTGAATATTACGAATAAAGCTATTGTAAATGTGAGTTGTTTTAATAGTTTCATTTAATTTTGATGTAACATTTTTAGCAAAAATAAAAGCAGTTAATAAATGGTAATAATTGTTAACAATAATAAGTAAAAAAAAAATACACATGGTTTACAATATAAATAACTTTCTCTAATGTTCAAGAATCCTGCCATGCAAGCTAAATCACCGGTGCACAGTATTCTTTAATTGTCGATGCTTTAAAGTGACGCTATATGGAAGCAAGGATTTATTATTTTACTTGATTCAATTCCACTGTCCACACATCATTTCCTTCCATCCTGAAGGGGTGGACCAAGGATGCAAGGAAAGGAAGGGAGGAGAGGAAATGAGTATGCACAAATAAGAATTGAGAAGCACCCAGTATATACTGTGAGAGTTTGCTGGGCTGCATGTTCTTCTTGCTTCTTGATTCCTGAGAACAAAAACTCTGTAGAAGTTCAGATTTAGACAAAGCACATTTGAAACACTCTGCAACTTCATCATTACACTCAAAAAATACAAAACAAAACTTCTTCTTATATGTGTTTAGATTAATATAATACAAGTTACCATACTTTTATTCTCATGCAATTCTTATGTAAGGGTTCTGTAGCAGATTTATATCCAACCAACATTTGTTTATAATATGCATTGCACATTGCACATCAGCTCTTTGTCTCACAGTGTCTACTGTTCATCCATGTCTACCTAAACTCCTCCTAATCTGTTCTGATTGATCAGATGGTCCAGTCTGTTGTGACTGGTCTACCATATCCATTTTACTGTCAGTGGTCTTTGAATGAATAATTAATGATCACTATCACCTGACTTCTAACACAAACACCCTGCACCTGTTCACCACCTGCTTAGAGACAGACCCACCATCAGTTCCTCTTTGTGTGGCCTACCATTTACTGCCTGTACAATACCACACCCTAATCAGATCCCTCTGTGACCTCAAGTTGAAATTTGTTCTTTAAACTACACCAGTTTGCACTTACTATCTGTCGTCATCTGTCTGTTGCATAATACATGATTTTTTTTGTCTTTACTACTTTTTATGGGAGGGAAAAAGAGTGCTTCCTACAGGTGGTTAGTCAAGTCCACTCACCTGTGTGAAGCATACTCAGAATTGCACAATGTTTTTGTTTCTGAAAACATGGAGCATTGATGAAGTGTCTGTAGCTGCATCCCAAATGGCACACTATACACAGTGGTGTAAAGTAACTAATTACAAATACTCAAATTACTGTAATTGAGTAGTTTTTCTCAGGAATTGTAATTTACTGAGTAGTTTTAAAAATGTGTCCTTTTACTTTTCCTTGAGTACATTTTTAGTGCAGTATCTGTACTTTTACTCCACTACTTTCTTTCAACATGCAGTAACTACTTTATTTTTCTTGTCCATGGGGATTAGAAAAATCAGTCCCGTGATTCCTGTCCAATCAAATCGCACATACAGTAAAGGTTAATCGCATCAAAATGAACTACCTCAAGACGTGTGCACTTTATAATTGCAGCAAACTGTTTGGAAGTATTAAAAGTGTCCATGAAGATGTTCAAAATCTTTACGCGCATTGACCCAGAGACTGTTTAGATGCATGTCACTGATGAGATTTTTATTCTGTTTGGATACGGCACTTCCCTTCTGCCGATCACTGTAACAGCTAAAAGAGCTGAGTACGGTCCGTATAATACGCAAAGCGCGAAGGACACAGCAAATAAAGGGGCTGGGTCTGCCTCCTCCGTGGGCAGCGTTTGCAGGTTCACTACGTAGCTGAAAGAACGCTGTAGGAACCTAGGACACCTAGGTGGGCAGGGGTCTCAGGTAAACGTGAGAGTGGGCCAGCCCAAAACGCTGGCACATTTCGCTGACCGAAATTGCCTCCAGATACCCACCCATTTGCCCGATGCGAACGCGATCAGCAGAGCTGTCTACCTGGACAGAATCTTAAAGATTCTGAGTTGAGTGATCAAGCAGACCTCTCCTAAGAGAGATCTCCAAGTGGGTATGAGAGGGAAACAGGAAGAATTAATAATCATGTCTCGCGCCTCTGGGAACTGAATGATGAGACAATACTTCCCAGCGTGCCGCCATTGCCGCATCCTTAGATCGGGGATGATCATAACGCCAACCCCTCAGAGCGGAGGGGACAGCCTTAGCTCCAGTCAACTGAAGGAGGATAGCATCACTCTGATCTGGCATGTTTAGGGTTTCCTTCTCTGGGAAAAAGGTAACTACACAGCGAATAGACTCCACTTCAGAGCATGGGCATGCCTCGTAGAGGGTGCTAAGCCCGAACGACAGTGTTAACCACCTAATCGGTAGGTCACCTAAGTCCTCCGCGCTCCATCTATGAACCGTACATGAGGCATAGATCTGGGCGCGGGTGCCAAACAGTGTCTGTCCCCTGTTTCCAGGGGATGTGCCAGGGAGGGGCCATCAGGAGGAGAGTTGAAAGCAGGTCCGATTGGGCCAGAGAGGCGCAATACGAGAGCTGTTCCTCGACCTCCCTGACTTTACACAGTATCTTTGCAAGTAGGCTCACTGGAGAAATGCGTACTACGCACGCCCCGGGGCCAGCTGTTTAGCCAGTGGACTTTGCAGTGTTCGCCAAGTGGGGACCTCAAGCGAGAGCGCACGAATCTCTGAGTTAGAGAGAGAAAGTAATGCATCGATTGCGCCGCGTATGACTCCGAGGGAGCAGACGGCGAGCGAGCTGGGACATGCGGCAAGAACTGATAGCCCCCATCTGGTTGATATACGGCACCGCCGCCGTACTGTCCGTCCTGACCAGCATGTGTTGTCGCTCCAGCACTGGTAAAAAACGGCGGAGAGCGAGGAACACTGCCAACAGCTCTAGGCGATTGATATGCCAATGCAACTAGGTTCCTTTCCACAGGCCCGCAGCTGCTTGCCCGCAACACACAGCCCCCCAGCCCGTGCTGGAAGCATCTGTCAAAATGATAAAATTTCTGGACACCTGTCCTAGAGGCACTCAGGCCTGTAGGAACGAGGGGTTGTTCCAGGGGCTGAGGGCGCGACGACACAGTGCAGTGACAGTCACCCCGTGTGTGCCCGCATGCCATGCACGTCTGGGGACTCGATCGTGAAGCCAGTGCTGAAGTGGTCTCATATGGAGTAATCCGAGCGGCATGACAGCGGCTGCGGATGCCATACTGTATGCCCCAGGAGCCGCTGAAAGATTTCAGTGGAACCACTATTTTGCTGTTAAACTCTCTCAGACAGTTCAGCATTAGCTGAGCGCACTCTCCGGAGAGGCGCGCTGTCATGGTGACCGAGTCCAGCTTCAACCCGAGAAAAGAGATCCTCTGTACGGGGACGAGTTTGCTCTTTTCTCGGTTGACCTGAAACCACAATAGGTGGAGGTGCTGGAGCATCTTGTCTCTGTGCATAATCAATTGCTCCCGCGAGTGGGCTAAAATCAGCCAGTCGCCGAGATAATTGAGTATGCGGATGCCCACGAGCCGAAGGGGCGCTAGGGCACCCTCCGCGAGCTTGGTGAAGACCCGCGGAGACAGAGAGGTGTGAGAGAAAGGAGATCGTCCACCCAGACCTCGTGAGCCACTGGCAAAGTGCGTCGATCCTGCGAGCTGGAAGGCTTTTCATCGCGTCCCAGACTGGCAGTATTCGGGCTATCACATCCAGGGATGGAAAAAATGCTCTCTCTCTCTCTCTCTGAGGAGCCTGGCCCTCCACCGGGGAGAGAGCAGGTTCCCTCTTTCTCCGGATGGCCCGTCTCAGGAGCGCTTCGCGGTCCGTTAACTGGACTTAACGGCACCCTGGGACAGGTAGCGCTGGTTGCCTGTGAGGTGCTCGGCACTGCCGCTGGTCGGGTCGGAACCACCCTCGTGGTGGGGAATAAACCATCTCCAGACCCACGGGCGAAACAGCCCAGGAAAGCACTGTTATCATGTCTGTTTCAAGATCGGCTGCCGCTGCGCTTGCTCCCGAGGGGAGGGAGCGGAGGGGGGAAAATCCTTCATCAGACCATGACAGCCCATCCTCTGATGCAGCAGTGGACATCTGAGCCTCGGTGTCATCAAGTGAGAGGGCGGCCATCCGAGGTCCACAAGCCCGAGGGCGGCAGATTTACTCCCACTGTAACCCTCAGATCTGCCCGAGTGCCCACCGCAGAGCACTGTAACTGTAATACTAAGCCTGCTGATGATAAATGAGGATTATAACAAAAATGTTGGGCTTTGTGCAGTGGTGTGATGTGAATCAACTTACTGTAAATGTGGGAAAAACCAAGGAAATTAGAGTAGACCTGAAAAGACTGGCTGATTACAGACCAGTGATTATCCGCAGTAATGTACCTTGGAAAGCCCACATTTACGATCTCTGCTCAAAGTTCCAACAACAACTTTATTTTTTTAAGAAGACTCAGACTGTTTGGAGTAAGTAAAAATCTCATGTTTCTGTTTTATCTAGAACTCATTAAAAGAAACCATTAGCGTTTTAAATAGTAAACAACCTTGATGGTACTTTTAGTTTGTCTTTTTTTTTTTTCAATGTGGACTGAGTTCAATGCAAATGTGCTGCTTTGAGTCCAAAACAAATTTCCTGCAAAGGAACAAAAAAGTATAACTCAACTCAACTCAACTGAATTTTCCTATTAGAATGGTATTAAAATATATTTTAATATCCGCACTCTTTGATGATCCCAGCAGGTGTGGAGCTGAATCCAGCTGAGGGCTTCATCACTCATCAGTTGCTGTATTGTCGTGTTGGCATTGGCTTTCATCTGCAGATCCTAATGAATGGCAGCGTGTGTGGCGTCCATGAGCCTTCTGAATACAGTATGTATATATTTTTTCCTTCAATAACACAGTGAGAACAAACCATCTGTTCATGTTCCGTTCTCAGTACAATTGTTCATCTACACCCATTTATCCTAATTTTATTGCATCCGTTTAGCCAGTTCTGTTTATCTATTCCTGTTCAATGTGCAGGTTTGCTGAAAGTGTTCGCTGTGAGGCCTGGTGTAGTGGGTATCCGTGGTGTGAAGAGTCAGCTGTATTTGTGCATGAATCAGGAAGGAATTGCACAAGGAATGGTGAGAAACGTTATTACAACAGGATGGATGTTGTAAAAAAAAACATCCTGCTATTCAAAAAAAAAAAAAAAAAAAAAGCCAGATGGAGTTGCCGGAATAATACTGTAAAAAACATAAAGATAATGTAAGCATTTACAAAACAGCTTTAAATTTGTACAATTGAAATCACAAAACTTACTTATTACAACTATCACATGTAAAAATCTGTTATAAAATCTTCCTCCCATTAAACATCACTTGTGTGTATCACAAATTGACTGTACATAGTGCCATGCACAAAATTATAAAAACACTATTGTGGTAACATACAAGACATGATGATAATGCAATAATGATAAAAACACAAAATTTGCACATAACTAATGTCCATAAATAAATAAAACACAAATTAAAATATTAGTAAAATAAAGTAAAAAAAAAAACTCAAATGTTGGGAATGTCAATTTATGTTTTTTCATTATCATATATTATAAGATGACCTTTTTGTTTTACTACAGCATTTCACTGTAAAATGGCAAGAAATGTGTAAGTAGCTTAAATACAGTTGTGAAAAATAGAGAACCAAAATGCAGATGCAACGAACAAAAACAGACTTTAATAATAGATCACAAAAGACACAGCCACTAAACATATGTGTTTTGACATGATAACAGGTGTGTATAGGCTGAATGAAAAGAAGTGGTGTTAAAAGGGGAACAAAAGAACAGGGAACAAGAAATAAATCACAAATCACATGTCCACCTGTCCTGTATATGGTTTTACAGTGTTTCTAACTATGACAACTATAAACAGTTTTAGCATGTTATTTAAAGCAACACTATGCAACTTTCTCTTGATAAATGCAATTGCTTGTTACTTGCACAGACCGTACGAGTTATAAACAGAGGTCAGC
The DNA here is from genome assembly GCA_903798195.1 of Danio kyathit. Lineage (NCBI taxonomy): Eukaryota > Metazoa > Chordata > Actinopteri > Cypriniformes > Danionidae > Danio > Danio kyathit. Next base: position 11,632,259 of record LR812527.1, on the reverse strand, counting down.
GTCTACTAAGGAATCAAGTTCCTGGCAGATGTATTGTGGTCAGGGATTGAGTAATAATAAGCGTAAATTTAAAAATTGACATCGCGTTGTAAAATTATAACGTGCAAAAACAAAAATGAAATGCAGAATAAGAAACAATTCGAAAAGAAGGAGCGTTAATCAAAATTGAAAATTTATTTTAAATTACACTGCAAAAAAAAAAAAGGCAAACAAATTGCAAAGAAAATAAATTTTTCTGCTCATATTTTAATGTTTTGTGTGCTAAGGGCCTTTTCCCCTTCACTATATTTTCCACATTCTGCACTTGGAGGCTCTATACCACACTAATGAGTTGCTGTGGTCTACAACCGGGTGTTTTCGTTTCATTCTTTTACCCCTGTCCTGGAGAGTTTGGCTCCAACATTGATCAAACAACTAAACCAACTAAGTAAGATCCGAAGGAGCGCTTTGTAAATAAATATAGGTGTGTTTGATCAAGAGTTCAGCAGAACTCTGCAGGAAGGTAGCTCTCCAGAAACAGTGACCTGTTTATTTAACATCTACACCCACTCCATCCTTAAACTTAATGCTCACAGCAAAAACAAAAAAAAAACAGTATTTATTGTTGTACAGTGTCACAAAAATAATGCTGAGTTTTTATGTTCTCAGCAGCCACAGCTGTAACCCTCCTACCCCCAAATGTATGCCGTAAATCCCACCTATTTGGAGTTCTCTGGGCTGCAGCTGTATATACTTTGATCGCACTGTTCCACTCATAGGTCTATATATCTATATATGTCCATGGTTCCATGATGGGCGGGCTGTGTGAACCAAGTCATTCATCTGAGTACTGTACCATAAAATTGGATTAGCTGGCTAGCCAGGTAATTTTCGGTTCAGTTTGCACCAATCTTGGGTTTTAGATAACATAAAAGCAGCTGGACTTTAATCACTCTTTGTTAGCTCTGTGTTATTGAGCCGCAGAGGTGAGCTACCTTCATGGTACGTAAAACACAGAATAATAACAAACTAAACTGGCTAGCCAGCTAATCTGACTTCATGGACAAAGGCCTCTAAAGTTACATGCATGGAGATAGGAGATAGCAGAAATGTTCTACAGTATAGTTAAAATTTATTTGACATCTGCTATTATTTAAAGATCTGAAAGAATGACTGTAAGAAATATGGACGACGCGACAGCACCTTTTCCCATAGAACGCTTTGAAGGCAAAACGCCTCATGACGGGCACAAACTGTCGTAAAAAAACTGCTGAAATTGGAGCCTGGGCATGCACAGAGGGGACTATCAGATGGAACCAGAGGCGGAGCCACGGAATCAAGCTTCCAACCAAGTCAACCACGCCCCCCGAACTTCTCATTTGACAGCTCGTATCTGCATTATAACAAAGGCTTTCTAATATAAATATAAGCACTTACATTTAAAGAACATGTAATAATATACGATTTATTAAAAAGCTGTGTGATGTAAGCTGTTATAATTTAATAAAAACAATACATGTTGGACTGCAGAAATCAATCTTTCATACACTTTAGCCTAAGTTAGACTAAGTCATGAGCACAAAAATAATTCTCTTATAACTCTAATATTTCTTTTATTTTTCTAATACAGTATGTTAGTATTTATTTTCTTCATAGGGGTAGAAATTTACACTTGTAAAATATGAACAATATCATATAAACAACACATATATTTTTAGAAAGGTTTTTATTTTTAATTAGCAATCAACAGGACCCAAATATATACACCATGGATAACGATTTACCATGTGGGAATAATCGTGCGTTTAAAAGATAAATACAGCAGGATTTCTAAGTATCAACAGGATATTTACACATCCCATCCCTGCACTATATAAAATAATCCTTGTCAATTTGTACAATAAAATTAGCAGTATTAATACATCAACTGATGTCTATCAGCTTGTAAATCAAGTTCAAATAACGTTACAGGAGCTCAATGTGGAGATAGGCTAACATTAGTTTTGTCTTCCTAATTATTATTTCAGACCCATAAAGAGAATTACTGCTGGATAACGATCACCTGTATTTTCCCTGTCATGGCTAGGCGTGTATCAGCAAACTAATAAAGCCAGATAAACCCCTGACCTTACCGAATAAAGTGTTCCAGCAGATCCTGTATGTCAGAAAGTATTGTTTACTGCTGAACAACTCATTTTATCATGGTAAAATAACACAGAAATGGAATAATAACACTTCAACCTCCTCCCGAAGCTCTGACGGTCTGCTTTGAGAAAGTGTCAATCATAACTGTCAATCACAATGACACGCCCCGTTTTTATAGCATTAAATTACTGGCTAAAAACATACTCTTTACAAGAATGAAGATCTGCACCTATATCAGCCTGATAACCAGTGCCTTAATTGACCAAAACCATCTTTCGGGACATTTTATTGCAAGTGTAATAAATTTTTTTATTTGGGCTCAACTCAACGGAGGAGGCGGGCTTTATGACTTGTACTGCAGCCAGTCCCCACGGGGCGATCTAAAGGCCGGGACCTTCACTCAAAAGCAGGCGTGTGGCACACTTGGTCTGAAAACATGGTGTTGCTTTAATATGGAAGTGTTGTGTGAAGCTAGCTGAACAAACTTTGAGTTTCAGAGTAGGTTGACAAAACCTGGTTTAGAGCAGGTTTAGCAGTTTCACGATGCAGGATATAATTGTTCTCTGTTTACTCCGTTAATAGAAAGGATTAACAACATTATAGCTAAATGTCTCAAAAACACTCGTAGATTGCATACAGGACTCTCTGTCTCCACCATCTACACTTAAATGACTGAACTGTATAGGTAACTCTTATGTCTATGCAAAATAATAGTCATTTCATCTGTCTGATAGGTGTAATCAACTGCATTCTGAAGTAATACCTGCAAAGGTATGCATTTAATTTTCCATCTCCTTTTTGTTGTAGAAGAAGTTCTCCAATGAATGTCTGTTTAAAGAGCAAATAGAAGAAAACCATTATAACACATACTCCTCCGTGAACCACACAAGCTTTTTCCTGGCTTTGTCAAAGCGAGGCCAGCTACGGAAAGGTTACAGAGTTGGCCGTAATCAGGCCTGCACACACTTCCTTCTTCTCAAAAAACTTGGATCACACTGAACTCTCTTTCAATGTATCTTGTGTCACTTCCTATGTAAAACATGCAGCATTAAAACTGTAAAATGTTACTGCAAGTTAATTTTATTTTGATACAGGTATATTTTCTCTCTTGGAAATACTGTATTTCTGAAAAAAAAAACACTTAATCCACTTTATGGCTTTGTAAACTGCAGGGTATATTGAAAGATTATTAAATCATTTATGGCAATGTGGGTTTTCTTTTTTTATCATGTTCAACAAGATGTGAAATTTTGAATTCTGTTTTTCTGTAATATCATTTATTATACATGTTTAAAATGCTTGATAAATGACCTGTGAATGTGTCTGTCATTTTTATCTGTTGTTGATATTTGCAAAATGTGTATAATGTTTATATGGTTATTTATTTATTTATTTGTTTGTTTATCTATGTATTGTATCTATAATTTAACTGTATATAAGGTTATTAAATGTATGTTAAATTATTACTGCTTAGTTTTGTTTTGTTTCATTTTCAGTTGGCTTTATTATATTTTTAGTTTTTAGTCACCTTTTGTATCTGGTTTTTATATTTCTATTTAGCTTTAATTTATATTATTACAGATCAGTTTTAGGGTAAAATTTTTTTCTTAAAAAGTTTTAATACATTTATTTTATTAATCTGATATTTCGATTTTGTGTGTGTGTGTGTCTCAAAAATGTAAAATTATCACGCAGACTTCTGGGACGAATTTTCTCTACTTTATATGTTTGATTATGGTTCTGTGCTCTATCATTAAGGTCAATGTTCAAATTAAAGAGATTCACATGCGAGTGACATTGAATGTGGTGTTTTGAACAACAAAAAAAAAAACCTCTTCAAAGGTTGCTTTGGCTCCATACTGAATAAGACATGACAGGTAAACAAAAAAGATCTCCCATGGAGCTCTCCAATGACAACAGTTCCAAAACAAATCTAATGGACCCTGATAGAAACAAGCATAAACTTCCACTACATGCATTATCAATGCATTATTCATGTACCAATTCATGTAGTGTCTTATTATGTTGTCTTTTTGCCTGTCTGTCATTATGTCTATCATATAAATGGTCATCTGTCTGTCAACAGCAGGGGCGGACTTACTGTACGTTCACACCGAAAGCGGCGAGAGCGTCAAAGTAGCCGGAAGTCATTCATTTTCAATGGAAGCCGGCGGCGATAAGCGGCGAGGAGCAGCGCGGCGCGTCTTCGCCGGTGTGAGCGTCGAGGAGAGTTGAAATCAAGTCAACTTTATGGTAATGAGCTATGACGCGGTTAGGCGGCAAGCAATCAGAATGTAGAAGTCCACTGCTTGAGAGGAGTCAGAGAACACAGTCACTGTGAACTTTGGTTCCGACCACAGTTGTTCCCAAGGGTTTAATTATTGTGGTCGCTGGATTTCCAATTATTTGCAATGTTTTCTTACTGGAACGTAGATTTAAAAAGTTACTGGCGAGTTACTGATGTGCATCAATGTTATATATATTTTATTTTCTTTAAAAAAAGCGGGAATTTCATGCGACAATACAAAACAGTATTGCTGCTTCAGAATATTTCAGGCATATGGACACATAGTGGAGCAAAGTCACACCACATGCAACTAGATCTTCCGTAGTTAAGTGAATTTGATAATAAGTGTGCAACACCTTCACGCTAGAAAGCATGTTTTATGCGGAAGTGTAACTGATATGATATGCTGCAACGGCTCCTTTAAATTCGCTACACATTGATCTCGTATTTAAAGGAGCCGTTGCAGCATACCATATCAGTTACACTCCCGCAAAAACATGCTTTCTAGCGTGAATGTGTTGCACACTTATTATCAAATTCACTTAACTACGGAAGATCTAGTTGCATGTAGTGTGGCTTTGCTCCACTATGTGTCCATATGTCTGAATTAGTCTGAAGCAGCAATACTGTTTTGTATTGTCGCATGAAATTCCCGCTTTTTTAAAATAAAATAAAATAAAATATATATAACGTTGATGCACATTAGTAACTCGCCAGTAACTTTTTAAATCTACGTTCCAGTAAGAAAACATTGCAAATAATTGGAAATCCAGCGACCGCAATAATTAAACCCTTGGGAACAACTGTGGTCGGAACCAAAGTTTACAGTGACTGTGTTCTCTGACTCCTCTCAAGCGCTGGACTTCTACATTCTGATTGCTTGCCGCCTAACCGCGTCATAGCTCATTACCATAAAGTTGATTTGATTTCAACTCTCCTCGACGCTCACACCGGCGAAGACGCGCCGCGCTGCTCCTCGCCGCTTATCGCCGCCGGCTCCCTTTGAAAATGAATGACTTCCGGCTACTTTGACGCTCTCGCCGCTTTCGGTGTGAACGTACAGTTAGTGATGTGGGGGCCCTAAGCAATTCCAGGTATGGGGCCCTAGCATTGAAACTCAAAACATTCTCTTTCTCTATAGATATTTTTTTCTCTGTATTTTCTCTGTAATTTTAGGTTATTTTTCTTGAATAAACTGCATGTTAAAAAGTATTTAAGTAATATATAAAAAGTGTACAAAAAATATTTAAAGTATATTTTACATATTTTAGTATTTAAAGGAACCTTTATTTTCTTAATGTAAAATTAAATGCAAAATTCACAAATATAAAACTAATTCACAAACAATTTTTGTGATTAGATTTTGAAATAAATAAACATTTAAACAAATTTAATTCACAATTAATCAAACTAATCTTTTCCCCATTTTCATATGAATTAAATAATTGCTGAATTAGCAGCCATCACTGTTCACTCGGAAATGTTATTTTATTTTAACAGACCCTCTCTTAACAAGGTTACAGCGGTCATCATCTGACGGGTGTTTTGGCCAGAAAGCAGGATCACAGAGGTTGCAGCGTTTCATTGTTTGTCTTATTTCTGTTTTTTTTCCCAAATTTTCTCAAATTTCTCACTCTTGCACACTCTACCTACCTCTAATCTGATTGCTGGCAGACTGGCAGTGTCTTAAACCGCTCACATCTCGCACATGTGCAGTACAGAAGGAACATTCCAGTATTCATAAACAATTATAGACAGATTTTACACAACATATGATACAAAAATATAAAAGAGGACCCGAAGGAAACCCACACAAACACGGGGAGAACAACTGACCTAGCTGAGGCTCGAACCAGCGACCTTCTTGCTGTGAGGCGATCGTGCTTCCCACTGCACCACCGTGACGCCCGGTATTATTATTATTATTATTACATGTGTTATTTAATCAATGCCATAATAGGGACTTCATGAAACTGATACAAAGTCACATTACCCTCCACTGGAATTTTACCATTGGCTGAAAATAACTAACTGAACATATAGCCATTGTCACAGCAATTGATTGTTGCCTGACTTTTTCCGCTTATTATAAACAAGAAAATCCCTCAAAACTGTCTCTGCACCGCTTTTAGTTCCATACAACTATTAAACTCAAGATCCATAG
>LR812527.1:11470684-11620684 GCA_903798195.1 Danio kyathit | reverse complement strand
TACAGGGGTCCTGGACAGTAGCCACCCACGCAGAATGTCATAACGTGACGTCCATCCAACAGTGAGCTCCACCTCCTCTTTACCCTTCGTTGGCTCCAGTCTGGCATTGGACAGTACCAAATCTGGTCTCATGACTGTCACAGTAGAGCCTGTATCCACCAATGCCACACATGGAACTCCTTTTACTAAAATTGGTACATGGCAAAAATCACTAACACCTGTTCGGACTACCACAACTATAGACTCTTTTGGCCCATATTTCCTCTCTCCCAACAGAACATGTTTTCACTTTGATTGTCCCACTCCTTTGACCCCTGATGGAAAAGTCTCATGGTCGGGAGAGGAGTTGGGGGTCCGCACGTCCCGCTCATGTAGACCCCATGCCATTTCCCTGTTTACCCGGAAGATTAGGACACTGTCTGACTAAATGTCCAGTATGCCCACAACCCCAACAAACCCTTGGTCTAGTGTAAGGACGTTGCTGTGGTTAAAGTGTCACAGATCTAATTAACTCAGTTATCTCTGAGACCCAGGCTGGTCTTTCACTTAACCCCTCTCCCACATCAGCAGACTTTACTGGAACACTCTATTGTGATGACTCTCTTCCAATGTAAAGGTTCCACAACAATCTCTCTCTCCAAAGCCATCTCCAAAGCATCCTGTAGGGTTTGTGGGTGCCCAGTTGTGTCTCTCTGCAAAGCTCAACAGTGGTAAGGGTGTGGACGAACTGGTCTCTTGCAAGCTCCCCTTAACAAACGGATACATGTGGGCATATGCACGTTGAGTCAGATTCTCAATTTCATTTGCCAGAACTCTCAGCTGCTCTCACGGAAGCCTGCGTCTATTATTCAGTTCAGAACGCAGGAGGCCTGACTGTTCAAACTGGCTAAAACGTCATTTCAGAGCGCTGACAAGTGCATTATAGTGATGTCTGTGTTCAGGGCTAACAAGTAACAAGCATGCTTTGCCATGTTTGCCATGTTTATTTACATCTTCAGGCAGTGCAACTCTGTGGGCGCCGTCATGTCTATTTTTATTCGCATTCAGTGGGGTTTTAAAGGTGCCGCGGTGTATGTTTACATCAGTTAATCCATGGTGGCTGCCATGTTTGTTTTCATCAGCACCTCACTTTGTAACATCTGCCGCCATGTTTGTTGGATTTCTTTATGTCTGTTTAGTAACTCTTGGTGGGACTTGGCTCTGGCAATGAAAGCCTGGCGTCTGCTGCGATCCGTCTCATGGCATCCATCACACAAGCTCTGTGATTCAAATCAATATTTCTGCTTTACCACGTGCTCAGGTTCCATTGGTTCCATGAAACATTAACTTTGGTCTTTAGGGTCGGACTTGATTTTTTGGGGGTCTGCTTCCACATCGCGTTGGTTTGCAGGATGAAAATAAGTAAATACGACGCAGTAGTTCACTTCTGACACCAGTGTAACAGACCGAAAAAGGCCAGGAAGCATTTAACAGTTCATACTTGTCTTTTAATGAACTTTTGCACATTGCAGACGGAGTAATCCTTTAGCTCTGCGAAAACAACAACTCTCTCACCAATAAAACATACCTGTCACCTCTTATGGAACCCCCCTGAGTGTCAGACTCCCTTTTATCCATAATCCAGCCCCTTAATAGCCCACTTTATACAACATACACACCAAAATGTAACACAGGAATTGTACTTAAACCTTTTCTAGCATGCTACAATAGCAAATATAGCTAGTATCAATAGCAAAATCAAAAGTGTCTCCTTTATGTTTGTGGAGAGAATTTCCATTGGTTCAAAAAATATATGTAAACTGTCATTTTTGCAATATTTAGAAATATAAGATGAAAATAATATATTTTATAAATGTGAAATCCTAACATGAACTTGTTTGCCATATATGTAATTTGCTTAAATTGCCATATATCAGATTTCCTAATTGGTTGAAGTCTTCCGTTTCTATATCTTCATATCTATCTATCTATCTATCTATCTATCTATCTATCTATCTATCTATCTATCTATCTATCTATCTATCTATCTATCTATCTATCTATCTATCTATCTATATATATATACACACACCATTTTAAAGGCCCTACATCATCCACCTCTGCATTTGATCATGGCCTCTTCTGTAAGCTGAGCTGTACTGAGGGAGATGCTGGGGTCACCTGATCCCCACTTCTCCGAACTCCAGCGATCAGATATCCCACTTTACCAGTAAGAGTCTGTGTCAGTCTGTAACCGACAGAGTAAAGACGACCAGAAGAGAACCAAAATGACCAGATCAACACAAAGACAAAGTATCAAGCTAATCAGACAGCATGGACCTGTACTCTATTAGGTAAATTAGACATGGTGAACTTTTGTTTTATTCATGCCAATATCAATTAATCAGTCACTGTGTAATTCTTGTATTCTTCTGCTATGTCCTTTCACAGAATAGCTAATCTGAAATCAACCGTAAGTGTTCGAGTCCTGCTGCTAATATGAGTGTATGAAGTAAGTCATGGCTAATCCAGAGGAACTGGAGTCTATGGCAGGTGTAGATGTTGGGGCTGATGTAAATGGAGAATCTATTCCCTGTATAGAAAGCACACAAACAGATGGTCAGGTAAGACCAGAGAACAGTTGTTTATGTTTGCATACATTAATGAGGCAGTAAATCAGTAAATCTGCTCATATGCACTGAATTTTTTTATAGGGTTTACGTTGAAACTACCTGAGAAATCACAAAAATGCTTAGAAAAAATTGACAATTACATCAATAGTACAGGCAAGTTCTTCTTGGTTATGTGCCTTTATGTGTATAAGTTTTCTGTGAAAATTGTTCTACTTTTACACCTTGGACAACAGAAGTTTAACCAAGGGGAGGTAAAAACATGAACTCCACTGTTATTGCAAATTTTGTGTGTGTTTTATTATGTAGACCTGGCAACCCTGGGTTTTTGTTATTAACTTAAAGTTACCATGAATTTGAATATAAGATATAAAATATTTACACTGATTTCCTTCTTTGGGAACTGACTGGATTGTTGAAAGACGCTAACAAAAGGTTGATGAATGGACGAATTCAGAGCAGAAAGAGACATTCGCTGATAGCCCTACCCTAAAGGAATTCCATGTGACAGGAAGTTGAGGGGAAGGGAAGTTTTTGATTTTAGGTATATAAGGGCAAACAATATTTTACAAAATAATGAAGAACTACTATATACATATAAAAATAAAAGAAGAATAAATATTCATTTAATGTCAACTTTGCGTATCCTGAATTTCCATTGGTTCAAAAAATATATGTAAACTGTAATTTTTGCAATATTTAGAAATATAAGATTAATATAATATATTTTATAAATGTGAAATCCTAACATGAACTCGTCATATATGTCATATATGTAATTTGCTTAAATTGCCATATATCAGATTTCCTAATTGGTTGAGTCTTCCGTTTTTATATCTTCATATATATATATATATATATATATATATATATATATATATATATATATATATATATATATATATATATATATATATATATGTATATATATATATATATATATCATCATGGCCTCTTCTGTAAGCTTAAGCAAAGTTTAATTTCATGTCAACTTTGAGTGTCCTTACACAAAAATGATGTACCATTTTTTAAGTTATCTGTTATGCATTAAAGCAATGACGAGGAAACTAAAAACAATAAAGATAAAAATTCAAACATATTATTAGACATGACAGGCTAGTAGATATAAATGAAAATTAATCTACTAATTCCTGAATCTGAAAATTATATAAATGTGACAATATTAATAAAAATCTATAGTTACAATAAAAACTGATCTATAATTGAAGGTTATTCAACATATTAAATAATAATAAAATTTGACCAATGACTCCTTAATCTGTCATAAGTGTACATTTTTGAAATTAGTATTTATATGTTATACAAAAAACATATAAGCTTCCCATTGATGTATGATTTGTTAGGATAGTATAATATATACAAGATATACTATACTAGTATTTGAAAATCTGGAATCTGACGGTTCAAAAAATCTTTAAAGTTCCAAATGTTCCAAATTAAGTTCTGAGCAATGCGTATTACTAATCTGAAATTTTGATATTTTACAAAACGTCATAATGGAACGTAATCTTTAATTAATATTTTAATTTTTTTTTTAATTGTCAGAAAAAAAATTATCCATACAATATATTTTTATTTTTTGCTAAAATATACCTGTGCGACATGAGTTTTGTGGTCCAGAGTCACAAATACCAGTTCTTAATGAACAGATTTTTGTTCACTTTTGAATCGTTCACATACACTGGGAAAATAAGTATTTGAATGCATCACCATTTTTTCTCAGAAAACATGTTCCTAAAGGTGCTGTTGACTTGGAATTTTCACTGGATGTTGGGAACAACAGCAAAAAACTCATATAGATAAGTAAAACATAACCAGTTAGATTACAAATGAAGTTATATGTAATAAAATGAAATGACACAGGGAAAAAGTATTGAACACATGAAGAAAGGGAGACGTAGAAAGGCAGTGAAAACCAAGAAAGCAGCTGAAATCTCTCAGTAGTTCTTCAGCAACCCTCTGCCCTTCCTCATAGTAAATGAATAGTCACTGCTTCAGTCCAACATCTACATTAGCAGGATGATGAAGATAAAACCGGCAAGACAATGATTCAAAACACAGCCAAAGAAACTTTCAAATGCTTCCAGAGAAAGTAAATTAAGCTGTAGAATGGCCCAGCCAATCACCTGACTAGAATCCAATAGAAGATATAAAATAAAGATCTGATTTGACAGACAAGACTCACAGAACCATCAAGATTTTTACACTTTGTTGAAGTCCTAGAAAGAAAGAAAAAATCACACCTGAGCAATTCATGTGACTTCATTCTCCATTTGAGAGGCGTCTTTAAGCCGCTGTTGCCAAAAAAAAACTTTTATATAAATTATTAAATACATTTTAGTGCTTCAGTGCATTCTCCTGATGTCATTTCATTGCTATTACACATAACTAATTTTCTTATTATTTGGGTTTTTGCCAAAATCTGGTTCATTTCCATGTCAACAGCTCATTCATTCATTCAATCATTTTCTTTTCGGCTTAGTCCCTTTATTAATCTGGGGTCACCACAGCGAAATGAACCACCAACTTATACAGCACATGTTTTACGCAGCGAATGCCTTTCCAGCTGCAACCCATCTCTGGGAAACATCCATACACACTTATTCACACTCATACACTACGGACAATTTAGCTTACCCAATTCACCTGTACCAAAAGTCTTTGGACTTTGGATTTGGGGGAAACACAGAGCACCCGGAGGAAACCCACGCGAACACGGGGAGAACATGCAAACTCCACACAGAAACGCCAACTGACCCAGCCGAGGCTCGAACCAGTGACCTTCTTGCTGTGAGGTGACAGCATTACCTACTGCGTCACCGCGTCGCCCATGTCAAGAGCTCCTTTAGAAATATTATTCACAGGAAAAAACATGACATGTTCAATATTTATTTCCCCCATTGTAGGAAACAGAGGATCAGATATATTCCAACCAATCAGAAGAGGTCTCCGTAACTGAGACAGACATGCCTTCTGTTGATGTCCTGCAAAATGTCAGTCACCTGGACAATTCAAGTGCCAGCACTGTCCCAGAAGTCAAACCCACATCTGAAGTCCCTTCCAAAGAGCCTCTAACAGAAACCCACTCAACACAACCCAGCCTGTCAATGCCGGTTACTAAAGTCCAGCCCTTTGTTACAGGTACAAATCTCACTTCACTAGAATGTCATGCTGTCGACTGATTTAGATTAATACGACACAAGGTTATTATCATTTTAAATGTTTTTATTTTGATACTGTCATTACATCTGCTGTACATTTAGTTTGTTTAGTTAGTTTTATTGGTGGTTTTGTTAGTTTTCATTTAGTTTTTATTTTGTAAACACAACCTTTATTTCATTTTTATATATTTAGTTTCAGTTTTAAGTTTTAAGAGTTACCGGAACACGTTCAGTGTTGACCAAAAGGAAAGTTTAGTGTTTGCGCGGCTTACATTAACATTTATTTCAATCTATCTGTAATAAAAGTAAAATTATGATTTGAAAAGACACTGAATTACATTAAAGATCATGATTATAGTTAAGCATGTCTAGTTTACGTGCCTGTATGTTTTTAGTTGGGCCTTTATTTTTTCATTTTTTGTGATTTTTAAAAAAATATTATTTTAATTAACAACAAAGTTCATGGTTTTAGTCCAGTTTTGATTTTAGCTTACTAAAATAGCTTTAATACAAAGTTAAAAACACACATTCATAACTGATGGATTTCACATGATCATCCAGAAACACAATGAGCTTTGATCCAAACTCACCAGCTTTCATTTCAGTCATGCAATACAAAAACCCCAACTGTTGAGGATCTTGCATGGCGTATGTCACTATAGCTAATTACACAAATAGACACTGTTTCTGAAGGTCAACTAGTACCACATGATGGCAACATCAAGACTGTGGGGAAAATACCAGTAAACACAATGTGATTTAAGTATATGCTAAGTTCAGAAATATGAATGAATGTCTTTTTTCAATGATTATTGTTCCCTGTGTCTAATCCCTCAGAGGAAAAAACCCTCCGCAGCAGCTTGTTTGCACGCAGGATGGAGATACTAATCATCACTTGTGTCCTTCTCACACTCATTATTGTGCTTGGCATTGGACTGGGTGGTGAGTTTTCAACATTTTCTGAGTGTACAGAATATCATATGGTCAATACAGAGAATAATCAATACACAAATAATCTGCAGCTTGTGACCATGATTGTTTATTTGCTATCAAAAAAAGAATGCAAAAATATGAGATAAAAAATGCAATGTCTAGAGAAGCATTTTCAAATCCTCCTCTATCTCTGTCCTGGCCAACCTCCCAAGCTGTATCCATGTTTTGTTTTTATCCTCATGAAAAATAACCCATTAATGAACGAATGGAGACACCTGTTGGGGGGTTCTATCCACCCATTTGAAGTCATCATAGACCATAAAAACCTGGAATATCTGAAAAGAGGCAAATGTTTGAGCCCTTGCCAAGCCAATGGGTCTTTTTCCATTTCAAGATTTCAATTAACTGTCAAATATATGTCTGTCAGCAAGAACAGCAAAGCTGATGCCCTCTCCCATTGTACTGATCCTCCCATGAAAGACCATACTCCTGAGCCATACTACCACCTTTCATAATTATTGCCCCGGTCAACTTGGGCATCAAATTAGGTATTATGGTATTAAGGTATAATGAAGAAAATTCAAAAAGGCTCTCAAATGGAGCCAGCAACCAACAACTGTTGCTTTTGAAAAATGGTATAATTCCCAACAGCTACACCACAGGGTAATGAAATGGACCTAGACCTCAAATGCCTCTGACCACCCCCGGAATCACCCACACTCTCAAGCTTATCCAAAAGTTGTGGCAGAAGTTTCTCCAAGGAACTCCCTTCCAGTCTGCTCAAACCACTGCCAATTCCTGAATGCCCTTGGTTTTCACCTTTCAATTGACTTCTTAACCAACTTACCGTAGTTTGAAGCTATCCGGTAACACTTTATAATAACAGTACATGAATAATGATGTATTAATATGTAAACTAAACATTACTTTATTATGAATTAATGATGTGTTAATGTATGCACTAATTATGAACTAACTTGAACTACAACATGAGTCACATGAGTTCATGTGTGAATTACGGCTACTTTAATTACTTGTTAGTACATGATTGTTTGTTAACCACATTAGTTTATGCTTAATTTAACCATCATGAACTCATGATATGTTAATATATAATTATGTTGTGACTTTACTTGAAGAGGCACATCATCATTAACCCATTCTTAACTACTCATGAACTCCTTATGCACGTCCAACTAGTCAGTTTACACTGAATAACAATAGAAAAATGTTCTGTCAACATCAGCATGAACAGGAGTTCATGAATAGTTAAGGATGAGTTAATGATGATGTGCCCCTCCACCCTCCAAGTAAAGTCATGACATAATCATACATTACAGCTCATGAGTTCATGTTGGTTACATTTAGCTTAAACTTAAATGTTAATTAACACATTAATTAACAACATGTACTAACAAGTAATTAAGGTAGCCGTTATTCACACATGAACTCACGTGACTCATGTTGTAGTTCAAGTTAGTTCATGATTAGTGCATACCTTAACTCATCATTAATTCATAATAAAGTAATGTTTAGTTTGCACATTAATACATCATTATTCATGTACTGTTATTGTAAAGTGTTACAAGCTATCCTGGCCATTACTGATCATTTATAATATTTCACCTGCTGTCTTCCTTCTGTATGGGTTACCCGATAGCATTGTACCTGATCTAAGTGCTCTGTTCACTTGTCATGTATGGAAAGCATTTTGATAAAACCGAGATATCAATGTGAGCTTAACATCTAAATATCAACCTCAGATAGTCAAGTTGAACATTTGAATTAGGAAATCAACAGCCGTTTGCATAACCGGTGGTCCTCCAACCAACCTGGAAAGTCCAACAATGACTTTGTAAAGTACCAGCCTGAACCCCAAACATCTGCAAAGCAGGAAGGTTAGCCCCAGTTATGTTGATCCTATTAAAATCTAATTAATCTAAATCAATATTGAGGATTGTTCAGCACCACAAACCAGGTGTATGTCAGTGGTGAATGCCAGGAGGTGCCTCTGGAGGCAGAGGGACATCTCATTATGATGTTTTGCCAGTTTCATTAACTTACTGAGTTTTTTTTTTAATTGCTATTGTTATCTGTTGTTTGCGACTTGTATGACGGTTGCCTGTTTGCCTGGTTGCACTGCTTGTTGAGATTATTGACCTTTTTTTTACAGACTTTAATTCTGGATTGTGATGTTGATTTGTTGAACTCTTTCAGTATTCAAAAGTAATGCTCCAATGATATTTCTAAAATTAATAAACATTCCCTTATTGTTAAAACTCAGAAAGTAAACTGGACATTTGAATAATTAACATTAAGGTTAACCTCAAAATTAATTTCTGTTCTGCAGAAGACATGAGGATGAGCAACTGATAATGAAAATGTGAAAATTTAACAATATTTGGCTCAATACTTTAACTCTTACATTTCCTGAAACAAACTCCAGGAACCCTCTATTAATATTATTTTGGTAGTTTTAATATAAGCCACTTAAATCATTTAGACTTTTACTTGTATTACTTATTTATATTTGCATTAATATTTTCCCAAATAAAGCTATTTTAATCTAACTTGTTAATTTTCACAAAGGTAACCTTCATTATGAAAAATGGATTTCTACAATACTGAACACACCTTGCAAAGGATTAACCAACAGAACTGCATTGAATTATTAACAGATTAGATGTATTAGATTGCACAAGCCAGCATCTGAAAACCTTCATAAGATCTCTCCAACTCAAGTTGCAGTGCCTGGCCACAGCCTTACATGTGGGCCTACCATAGTCTTTAAGGGCTTACTCACACTATGCTATCCGAACCGTGCCCAGGCCCGTTTCCCGGATCGTTTGAGAAGTGTGAGTGCTCTGAATCGGGCTCAGGCACGGTACACTTGGGCGGCCCTGGCCCGGTTGGAAGAGGTGGGCCAGAGCGCGGTTCACTTGGGCTCTGGCACGGTACACTTACAGTGTGAGTGAAGCGAAGAGCGTGACGTGACTTTTAAGGGACTGTATCATATGGATTAATTAATCATTCGTACTGTTTAATAGTTTATTAAATATATAATAGTCTGTCGTAGTTTATTAAAGACGCAAATCCCTCACTGCACACCAGCTGCGCCTTCAGCAAACCTCCTAATTCCTGCAGCACGAGGACTTTACGATTGTTTATGAGCGTCAAAAGTGGCTGATCTGTTCGGCGAAATATTTGACTGTGTGTCACCACATATCAAATGACTTAAACGATATAACTAAAGAAATCTCCACTGTGCTGAGCGAGAGCGCTTACTGAGGAGCGCATCATCGATGACGTAAGAGCGCCCAGGCCCGAATATAATGTGAGTGCGGGCCGTCGGGGGAGACGGGAGGGGGGACAAGCGTGCCTTGGCCTGGTTCAAGGCAACTGTACATAGTGTGAGTACGGCCTAAGTGTAGATGATGGGTTGTTATTAAATAATTAAAATGAACATTTAAGAGCTACAGAGCAATAAAATGATGAAAGGATTTATTTTTCAAAGAAAAGTAATTGCATATAATTCCCAATTGTCTTACAATTACTAAGCTTCTATATAATCAACCTATTTTTCTTTTAGTTGGACTGAGCTGTGCTGGGAAGTTTCGATGTTTCTCCTCCAGGTGTATTAGCATCTTGGCACAGTGCGATGGGCATTTTGACTGTGAACATGGAGAAGATGAGCTCAGCTGTGGTGAGCAGCAGCACATTTTCATTAGCCGTGAACACTTGGTATATGGATGCTCATGTGTCTGTGTGTGTGCAGTGCGTCTGAGTGGAAAGAGCTCTGTACTTCAGGTGCTTAACGATGGAGTCTGGAGGACTGTTTGTGCTGAGAACTGGAACTCCAACCTTTCACTCTCGGCTTGCAAACAGCTTGGCTATTCCAGGTAATGAATCAGATTTTCAGCAAAATACCTTAGTTTCCACACCCTCTGCATATGTCAAATCACATCAAACACACCAGAAAGTGATAGCTTTTTTTTTCATGTTAAGGCAAGTTGGAGCTAGTTATTTAGGACACTCCTTTCTACATCATGTGAAATAGTACAAACTTAATATTTTCAAGACATGGATTTAGGAGTTAAATTAATGTATTGTGCTGACTTGCTATGTGGCACTTGAATAGGTTGTACCACCTATAGAAATTCTCAGCTCTTTTTAAAGATAAGTTGTCTCCAAATTTATTTTAAGGCTTGTATTCACAAAATATTTTTATCTTACCACCTAAATAGTAAAAATAATTATAGCTAAGTGTCTTAAAACCTATTTACAGAGCTTGATTGTGGACACACAGTGATTGGCTGATAGGGAAGTTGTCTTAGTCAGAGATTTATTCAGTCAAATATTGTAGAGTATAATATAATGTTGTATTTGAAAAATGGTATTTAAAAATATTGTATTTTTAAATAAATATTTTAAAATGTAATGTCATTAATTAGGGGCGACATGGTGGCTCAGTGGTTAGCACTGTCACCCCACAGTAAAAAGAAAGCTGGTTCTAGTCCCGACTGGGTCAGTTGGCATTTCTGTGTGAAGTTTGCATGTTCTCCCTGTGTTGGCGTGGGTTTCCTCTGGGTGCTCTGGTTTCCCCCACAGTCCAAAGACATGCGCTATAAGTGAATTCCATAAACTAAATTGGTCGTAGTGTATGTGTTTGCATGTGAGAGTGTATGGGTCTTTCCCTCATGTCATTCCAACCCCTTAAACCTTAAAGGCAAATTAAGATATTTTGGATGATCCTCTATAGTCCTGACTTGTTCTAGTCCAGAAAAGGTACAGAAAAAAATCATAATAACAGACCATATGCCTTCAGTAGTTCAATTTTAAAATTACCTGAACACAAACCCTATACTGATACAGAGGAGAGGAAACTTTTGAATAGTCCTTATTTTTGTTTTGTGCATGCACAAAAGTACATTCTCAAAGCATCATACTGAACCACTGAAGACACAAATGGCCTGTTTACACCTGGTCACTTTTTTTTTCTGAAGGGATAGCTAATTTCTGAAAACATATCCATTTACATTTTACCACATGATTGTGTCTCCACTAAACAGATATGATTCTGATCTTTAAATCCCACGATATCTTTAAATTTAACTAGGTTATGTTGAATAAAGCGTCAAATACATTGCATTTTATTCAATTAATATTATTTACAGGAATGTAATATAACGTAAGCTATTTTTGTTATATAGATATGTGCAAGACATCATTCCTAATTGTAAATGCTTTCATTATTCATCT
This sequence comes from Danio kyathit, assembly GCA_903798195.1. Classification (NCBI taxonomy): domain Eukaryota; kingdom Metazoa; phylum Chordata; class Actinopteri; order Cypriniformes; family Danionidae; genus Danio; species Danio kyathit. The sequence continues at coordinate 11,608,701 of LR812527.1, read as the reverse complement.
TTAACAAAACCATATTTTGTTTTATGCACATTGTGAGGACATGTAAAAACAATATATAGTTTCAACCACCTCCTGAAGTGGTCTGAGCGATCAGATTCATATCCGTCTTGAATGTGTTTTGTAGGGCATTTAGACATGCCCAAATCATGATCGGATAGCTATCCGATCAGAAAAAAAAACACATGAAGTGACCAGGTGTAAACAGCCCCATAGACTATTTTGACAATGTTTTTGGTACCTTTTTGCTAGATCATTGTTGTCTATGAAAGATCAGGGAGCACTTAGATTTCATCCAAAATTAATTTGTATTCTGAAGATGAATGAAAGTCTGTGATTTGGAATAACATGAGGGGGAGTCATTTTTTCCAAAGTTTATTTTTTTGGTGAACTATCCCTTTAAAGGTGCAATGTGTCTAAATATATTTATATACATTTAGACAACTTAAAGGTGTAGGAGACGTAAATGACAAAAGATGTATTGTAGTAATGTTTTTCCTGGTCATCTGCATCAGTTAAGGAGGCTTAGCTTTGGACTTTAGTTTGCTGGTGGGGTGAGACATAAACGTTTAGTGCTATCAGGCATTTTTCAAGATGCCCCACTGCACCTTTAACTTGCAATAACAAACTTTCACTTTACAAGTGATTAACTCAAACCTTTCTATTGCATGGTTACTGGTATCAAAAGACTTCAGTCGACTCTTATAACAACTAACAGGATAGCTATAACACTATAACTAACATTATATTTAACAGCCAACAGCAAAGAAGCTCAGATTTAACATTTCAGTTGCATCAAGGGTTTCAAATTCAGTTCATTGAGGTCACAGGCTTGACAAACTGAGACTTTGTCACACTGATCCACTGAGAACTTTAAGAAGACCTTGCACCTATTGTAACTCCCCATCCACACCTCACACCATAACAACATTCCAAATGTCTGTAGGCTACTCACTCAGTGAGGGAATGGAACAATACAACTTTTTTACAAACTGCATAATGGATATTAATAGATATATGGACAACATTCTATATACATTCCTTGTATATATAAGCATACATTTTTCCAGACTATATTCAGCAATGTGAAAACGTAATAACATTCAATTGATTTTCATAGTTTTACGTATCAGGACATCATTTTTAAAAAAATATACAGTATATGGTTTTTGGCAGTCCCTAAAATTTGGAAAATAAAGCCTCACATTACATCTTAACACGTTAATGCCAGATGGAAACAGGGCCATGAATGTTTTACGCTATATTACATGCTACTACTGTGCTATTGCTAATGCCATAACATCATGTTTTAAAGCTACTTTGCTTCTCTCCATCTCTTTAAGGTTTGTGGAGTCAAAAGCTCTTCCTCTGTCCTCCATTGAGCAGGATTACCAGAACAGCCTGATCTCAGTAGGACTGAACCAAACAAGTTTTCAGCAACCAATCAAGATACACAACATAACTAATTCCAGGTACAAATCAATCTCTTCGTAATGGCAGCCTGCTGGGAAAATAAGCAATAGAAGCCATTGCGTAATTGTTATAAACGGTTATACTGGAAATGATATTATACTATATTATATTATTTTGTTTCTTTCTTTTTTTATGTTTTCTTTTTTTTTTTTTTGCTTACAATTGTTGGCATAATAAAACCAATAAATCCAAATCAAATGTGTCCCAAAACACACTAGAAACCATTAAAGTGCCATACCACTCATATTCATAATATATAGAACATACCTACTCAGTTCATGATTTTGGATGGCTCTCTTCTGTCTTTAATATTAATCTACTTTATTAATATTCCCTCATATCTAATTATCTATCTAATCTAATTATCTAATCTAATTATTCCCTCATGTTTGAAAGCTGTGTATGAATTGTTAGCATCATATCACAATGTGCCAATTGTGGAAAACCAGGGAAAAAAATTACTTGCTACTAGTCTGTGGGTGCATTTTATTCCACCTTCAGACATGCACTCGCAAACTTCCCTTCCCTTGTTCCCTCGGGTGAGCCTATTTAAAGTGTGTTCCACTTCATCAAGTGAACAGTGGAAGCTTACATGGACATACCCTCAATCCCTCGATTTTGATCGAGGGAGAGAGTCAAACTCATATGTCCACTCCTATGTTCCAGAATTTAACGCGATTGTGATGTCACAAAAGCGTAGTTCCCAAGTGTTCAAGGGTTTCAGGGATCCCACTTAAACCCATTCTTATGTTCCGCCAGCAATGGACACTTCAGTAACTTAATCTATGACGCATCTCTAATGGAACAATACAGAGCGAAGTTAGCTAGTGAAGAGCATAAAAAATGGACTGGAACGCAGTCTCAATTTGAATTTGTCTTTGTTGTTGTTGTTTTTTGTTGGGGGGGGGGGGGGGGGGGGGGGGCATGTGCTCGCTTTGTCCTGTCTCCTCATTAGTCCAGGTTTGTCTACTGTTTTTCACCTGTTCCTTGTGTTCTTTTTCAAGCTTGTTTTCTGTTAGAACTATCAGTATTTTGAACCTGTTTTGTTTAATTTCATCTTGGTAAGTTCTAGTTTAGACTAGTTCTAGTTATAATCTTTGTGTAGTTCTTTATTTCTAGTTCCTTAACCTTTTTGATTTCATCCTTTTTGTTCATTGTTTCATCCATGTTGTTATTTTCTCTAGACTTTGTTTAGCAAGTTTTTGCTTTCGTACTGTTATTCTTGTTTCTCCTGTTGTCTTGTTTTTGTGTGTATGTGTTGGTTTCTGCCTTGTTTTCTGAGCAGATTTCTTCAGGCCTTCACCTTTCGTTTCTGGTACTTTAAGTGTTACCACAAGTCTGGAGTGACCTCATCCCTGAACTGCCTGTTCTCCTGTTTCCGTCTAACCCTATTGTGCGGACTGTCCTCCTGTTTTGTGTGCATAAATGTCATTTTTCTCCAGCCCATTCAACATTTGGTACCTCCTTTGCTTTTAACTTGAAAGTCCTGGGGCCCGTACCATGATATTGGATTAACTGGCTAGCTAAATTAGTTAAATAGTAAAATAGTTACATTTCAGCTTTAGTTAGTTTTACAATCGTGGGATTTAGGGAACAAGAAGGCAGCTCGACTTTAATCATTCTTTGTTGCAGTGGTATTATGGACCAGGGGGGTATTCCAGAAAGCTGGGTTAACGTACCATCTGCTAAACCCTGAAATCTCGATTGATAAACCCAAAACCTGCTTACTGTATGTTGGTTCCAAAACACCTGAGAAGAGTTAATCAACCTTTTAAAGAAAACCAGGAGTTAAATGTATATGTGTATGCATGTTTATAGTTAAATGCAGCAATGTATACAAGAAATATAATATAAGAGATAGATAAAAAAAGAAAGAAAAAAAATTGAGAAAATGTGTGCGTTTATTAAATTAAACATGCTACCTTCCCTCTTTTAATTGTAATGCACAAATTAAATTTATATTTAACATTCTTTTTGAGTATGCTATAAAACCATTCAAGCATTTACTTTTCCTGCCATTCATTTCTTCAGGCTACAATAATAATGTGTATTTACTAGTTTTCTGTATGGCTTAATAAATTGTAATCCCTCTGGAGCCAGAAGAACTCTTTTTAAAGTCACAATTAAACACAGAAACATTCTCCTAAAAGGTAACATTTGATTATTGGAGCTATGTATTCCTGCATCATTTACAGACCCTGGCCATTTAGCCTTAATATAGTGATGAGGTGGGGCACATTGCGTATTAGTTGGTTAGTGGAACCAGTAATACATGTAATAGTTGTAACAACAAAATATTAAAGACAGAAAATTAAGTTGTTACCTGCACATTTATACTATGGACAGATTTCCTATTATCCTTTATTGACAGAAGGAGCTTTAAAGGTGGGTGCAACTTAATCTTACCTGGGTGTCCCACATAACCTGCTTTCTGGAATACTACCCAGCTGAGCTACCATGGTACCTTGAATTGTTGCAAACTAAACTGAAAGTTAACTGGCTAGCCAGGCCCCTGAAGTGTGCTAGATGTGGTATGGTACATACACATATGGTAAAACAAATTCTATGATCCTGACATCCATTGTCATTTACAAATCTTGACACTATATATCACATAACTCATGCCAAAATTGAGCTCCTATCTTATGGAGTGTTCACAATGCATGATTTTATACATGATTTTCACTCACCCAAGGGTTTTTTGAAAATGCCAACAGGTGAATTGGTGAATTGGGTAGGCTAAAAAATTCCATAGTGTATGTGTGTGAATGAGTGTGTATGGATGTTTCCATATGGATGTTGCAGCTGGAAGGGCATCTGCTGTTTAAAACATGTGCTGGATAAGTTGGCGGTTAATTCCGCTGTGGCGACCCCAAATTAATAAAGGGACTAAGCCGAAAAGAAAATAAATGAATGAATGAATGAATAAAAACAAATCACATTGGTGATGGCTTACAGCCAATGAGAGCACAAGGCAGCGGGGAGGATTTATAGACCACAATATCAAGAAACATCCTGGTTACAAACATTATCAGTGTCTTAGAAACTTTTGGGGGTTAGCTAGACTCATCAGAGGGAACTTCAATGTGTGTCTTAGACACTTTTGGGAGTGTATGGAAAGCTCCACAGCAGCTAAGGTTATTGCACCCTTGGTGCGGAGTTTGCCAAGCACAACGTCACCAAAAGCACAACCTTCTAACGCCCCCAGGCCCTTTAAATACCAGAATATGGGTCGTATATTATGCTTTTACCTAGCTAGCTGTAGTCTAGGGATTTTACAAATATGACAGTATGTTGGGGAAGCATGCCATTCCCAAAGGGAAAGGACGCTGCTGAGGCCACCTGCTACCCAAATGAGGAGACCTGGTGACAATATGAGCATATGGACTAGCCCTATGATAAGCTGGTTAGCGGGTAGGTATGACATGGGTCCACCTAATAAGTGGAAACATTCTGTGGTTGAATGACACATATGGGATCGTCATCTGGCATCTTGCATAACTGGCACCAATCTCCAGCATGTGGGTAGACCAAGCGGGCATACCAGACATAGTACTGGCCAGGCACATGGCTCCTTTGCCAGATGGCGAACCCTGGAGAGTATCTCTGGGTTAGGGAGAGTGGTGCGGTAAGCATTTTGACACCAAGCTTTAGTTTCCTCCTGATTGACTGGTGTTACCAAGTAACTAGGAGGAAACCGGCTCCACTCGAAGATAATAAAATCTCGCAAATGTATTAGGTGTCGCCCAGCCTGCAGCTCTACAGATGTCTGTCAGACAGGAGCCGCGTGCTAACCCCCAAGAGGAGGCGATACTCCTTGTTGAGTGCGCTCTTATTCTCGGGGAACATGGCTCACCCTGGCACTGATAAGTGAGGACGATGGCATCAACTATCCAGTGGGCAAACCTCTGTTTTGATGAAGCATTTCTCTTCTGCCAACCACCATAACAGAAATACAGCTGCTCAGAAGATCCTATGTTCTAAGTGTGGTCCACACAAAACATGTATGGGACACAGCATAGAAAGGGCTGGATCTGCCTCCTCTGTAGGCAGCGCTTGCAGGTTCACCACCACACCATGGTGAGTGGAGATGGCAGCAATTTAAACCTTCAGTGTGGAGGGTGACAGCCTACAGTACACTCCAGCTTATGCTGAAGGAAGGAAAACACAACACTAACTCTGGCATGTCTGGGGGTCATCTCAGAGAGAAGCACACCATTTAGCAAATAGACTTCACTTCAGGGTCTAGCCGGAGTGATGATGTTAACCACTGGAGCCGGTAGGTCACCTGAGTCTTCCGCGCTTCATCTATGGACCACACACCGTCCCTGAGAAATAAGGTCCTTCCTCGGGAGAATTTGCCAGGGAGGGGCCGTCGCGAGGAGTGTGAGTTTGAGAACCCAGGTTCGGTTGGGCCATAAAGCAGCAACTAACAAAACCTGCTCTTAATCCTCTCTGACCTTCTACAGAGTCTCTGCAAGTAGGCTCACTGGGGGAAACGCATATTTGTGCATGCCGGGGGGCAAGCTGTGAGCCAGCGCATCCGTGCCGAGAAGAGCCTCGGTCAAGGAATAAAACAGTTGGCAATGGGTGTTTTCATGAGAAGCAAACAGGTCAACCTCAACCTTAACAGGTCAAGCGCTCCCATATCAGCTGGACTGCACTGGGGTGCAGTCTCCATTCTCCCGGTAATGTAAGCTACCATGAGAGCACATCAGCTGCACGGTTAAGCTTACCCATATGGTTGATATATACGATACCTTCGCCGTGCCGTTGTCATTCCAGCACACTTTGCAGCTACATGCTCGTTGCACACGACCCCGCTGGGGCGGTTGAGGGGGGCAGGGAGCGGATCTGTACTGTCATCAAAACATGACAGTCCACCATCTGATGCTGCGGTGTACATATGGTTCTCGGTGTCATTGAGCATGAGTGCAGCCATCCCGGAGGATGAACCATCACACATATATATATATATATATATATATATATATATACAGTTGAAGTCAGAATTATTAGCCCCCCTGTTTATTTTTTTCCCAAATTTCTGTTTAACAGAGAGAAGATTTTTTTTCAACACATTTCTAAACAATACTTTTAATAACTCATTTCTAATAATTGATTTATTTTATCTTTGCCATGATGACAGTAAATAATATTTTACTAGATATTTTTCAAGACACTTCTATACAGCTTAAAGTGACATTTAAAGGCTTAACTAGGTTAATTAGGTTAACTAGGCAGGTTGGGGTAATTAGGCAAGTTATTGTATAATGATGGTTTGTTCTGTAGACTATTGAAAAAAATTTCTTAAAGGGGCTAATAATTTTGACCTTAAAATGGTTTTTAAAGAATTAAAACTGCTTTTATTCTAGCCGAAATAAAACAAATAAGACTTTCTCCAGAAAAAATACTGTGAAAATGTCCTTGCTCTGTTAAACATAATTTAGAAAATATTTTAAAAAGGAAAAAAAATTCAAAAGGGGGCTAATAATTCTGACTTCAACTGTGTACAGTTTATATATTAGTGGTGGGCCGTTATCAGTGTTAACGTGCTGCGTTAACGCGAGACTCTTATCGGGCGATAAAAAAAAATATCGCCAATAATCTATTCTCAAAGTTGGGTTGGGAGCTGGGTCTGTTCTACGCAAGCTATGATGACTTTCACCTTGATATTTTAGCGTGGATGTATACCTGACCGAATTGCACTGTAGGTGGCCAGAACAAGTCTTTGAACCTATGTGTATTCCTACTGTATCAAACGTGACGTGCTAACATGGATGCAGTTCACTAGAGTTAATCTGATTAATGTTAGCTCCACATCTAACTATCAGGCACCTGTAGAGTTTATGCGTTCGAGTAAAACATATACAAATAAAATGGACCAGGTGCTTTTTAAAATGAATGACAGTGAATGAAAGTCAAACCAGTGAGCATCTGACAAAAAAGTGCCCTTCTGAATCAAATCAGCAGGATGCCCTTCTGGATCTTTCACTTACTTTGAAGACACTACTGACTATGCTTACATGGACATCTGTAATCTAGTTATTTGCCTTAATAGACAATAATATAATTAAGGTGTATATATATATATATATATATATATATATATATATATATATATATTAGGGGTGTAACGGTTCACAAAAATCACGGTTCGGTTCGATACGACACAGTGGTGTCACGGTTCGGTATGTTTTCGATACAGCAAAAAAAAGGAAAAAAGCCAGAGGATTTCTCTGATTGAAATCTTTTTATTGTATGAAAACTAACATCATAAAAGCATGATCTCGCTTCTTTTTTTTTTTACTTTGAACTAGGGATGTCAGTCTCTACAAAATCCCATGATCAATGATCATTTAAATTAACGATCAATTAATCTATTAATCGCTCATTCTTATAAACGATCCGTTTAAATCTAGGCTACCAGCCTGTCTTGAGGCTACTGAAGAATGAGCCGAATATGCAATGCATTATGATTCTTGCTTAATCGTCACAACGAAAAAATCCCAAACTAGGCTACAGGCTGAGTAGCCACTTTAGAGGTGAATGCGGCACACGCTTCTGTTAAAGCTTCCGTGAAGAACGAAACCGAAAGCAACTACTAAACACGGTTATGCCATAAAATTATTTCATTTTTAACAATCAATTAAATTACACAGCGGTTTTATATCAAAAGTTGATAATAATATAAAATATACTACATTTTCATGGTAAAATAATGATTTAAAGGACGGCTGTTATTTCTTTCAGCATTCAAACATTAAATAAATAATGCATCAAGTGAAAAAAACGAATATGAAACAACACATAGCAGGATTTAAAGCATATAAAGGACTATTATATTTAGCAAAATGCTGCTCTTTTTATCTTTGTATTTTTTATCATTTTATTTTTGTTATTTTTAATATTTCTTTGTCTTCATAATTAAAGCTAATCGACAAATTCCTGCTTGACATTTTAGAAAATATTTTGCGTAGCTACCCAGTATATATTAAAGATCACTAGAACAAAAAAACAAACACAAAAACATGTTACATGGCCCCATAAATGTCCAACTTATATTTAACTGAATCGTATAAATTATGAAAATTGCAAATTTTATTTTTATAAAACATTTGTTATTTTTTTGAGTAAAAACAATATCGACATTTAAGAATCATTTTATTAATTCACTCATTCCTTTGACTTGTTTATTGGCGCATATATAGGCTATAATTTAAATCAAACAACAGTAAATTGGACCTCTACAATGCCACTAAGCTTTCAAACAAAAGTCCAAAAAATTAAAGAAAGATTGGACTTTATCCGGTGACGGCCGACACTGAGCTCAGTAAAATGTTTTTTGATAAGTTATTAATAATCTGTTCAATAATTCGTTAAAGCCAAAATGAATGGTAATTTAATATAGGCTATTTAAAAAAAATTATAGCCTAAATAATAAATATAGGCCTAACATATTTTTAAATAAAATAAAATAGGCTATTTTCTGAAAAATGCGCCTGTTTGTGTTAATTATTCCATCGAATTAATTTGATCGCAACACCTGTTATTCCAGAACTGAACATTTGAGCTGGTTTCAGTTCTTTTCATTTTCTTTTTTCTGTAGTCTCATTTTTACAAATAATTTTATTTCATTTGTTTGTTAATTAAATGTTGTTATTTAGCCTATTTTTTATGCCACAAAGTTGCAAATTAATTTGCTACGAGATGTGGCTGTGTATGGTATAGTGCGCTTATCCAGAGCGCGTGAACTGCTGCTGCAGAGAGAAAGAGCGCAATGGAAATAATTTAATTTTCGCATGCTGATTTATGTGAAATTGCGAATACATGACTAATCGCATTGCAATTTTAAAAACTATTGTATTTTTTTCCTTTAGGAGGGAAAGTCTATTTCAATTCATGCCAAAGACATGTGGTGCTGAAGTCTGAATATGGTGTAACACCCGGTCATGTTGATGTGAACAGCTGAAGCTGTCAAATTATTTTTAGTTTATTTATTATTAATGATGATTAAAAATAATAATGCTATTCATTTTATTCAATAATGTAATTAAAACATGTAATATATCTACATTAATGCGAAACAAGCTAAATATCGTCTTTAAAGTCGTAATAGGTCTCAGCTCTCTTCAATATCTTTGCCTATATCCTCCTCAATACACGATATCCTCTACTATCATGCGACCTTTTTTTTAAATACCTGACTCGCGGATTAACGGCAGCACATGTGAATCTCAGTGGATCTGAAAGCAGGAATAAGCAAAGTGCTCCCAAACGCCAGACCCGCTGTTGGTTATAGGAGGATTACATTAATGTTCCTAGCCATTTTGCTATAGTGCAGTCAGTCCGCGGCGCGTTTCCACCCTTTCGCTTTCGTCCGCAATAAACCCGGCATCATCTCAACACCCAGCTCCGCCGGCTTTTTCGGATTGAAAGTGGCATAACTTTCGGTTTGAGCGCCAGTTGAGCTTGCTTACTCCGACCCTGAGTGCAGTGTGTGCCTGACTAGAGTAGTGTTTGGAGGTGGGCGGGGAAGGCAGATGTTGCCTGCCACGTCATGGGATGCCTTGTTGCACTGAAAACATTATATTCTGTACATTTATTCTCTTTTATCTTTTTAGATATTTGTCTGAATCGTTCGGTTCGTATGCGTACCGAACCGAAAGCCTCGTACCGAACGGTTCGATACGAATACGCGTATCGTTACACCCTTAATATATATATATATATATATATATAATCATTACATCTTATTGTATATAGATCACTGGACAGAATTCATGGGTGCAAAGTCAACCCTTGCGAGATATCATCAGTGACAAAACACAATTGATGCTAATTCTTTGGTCTTCATTTTGTATAAGCAGAGTTATCAAACCCTGCTGTATTTACTTGTAATTGATCAAAAGTAGGTACAACACCTTCATGTGACTTATTCACAACTAATTTCAATTTTTACAAGTTTTTACGACTCAATAGAAACATCCCAGGAGGACTTAGACAGAACATGAGCTCCTGTCACGCAATGTGAACAGCAACAGTTGAATGCTACCCTAGCAGTCCGACAACTTTAAAATCATGCAGTGTGAACTCTGTATTATTTCCACAGTCCTGTTTTCCTGTGTCTTTTTGTGTGTTGGTTTCCTATGCTCTTTTGTTCTGCCTTTTACCATTTTTTGTGTATAAATAGTGTTAGATTTTGCTGTATTTGGCTTAACCGTTCTTGGGTGGCTCGCCAATGTATTAGATGACTCTAATACATAAATAAGTAAGCTGACCAAAGTTCTAACGGGGAGAAGACTTTATTGAAGACAAAGAATAGTGCAGTTCCTCAGCAATGATGTTAACTCGTCGGTCTTCAAGTAACTTAACCCAAAGTACTGTCTGTGGGACAGTACTTTATGCTAGCATCAAACAAACCATTCTGTGTTTACTCAGCAGGACCCCCTTATCAGATGTTTCAGCTGTTGTTTTGCTTATACCCATTGAGATTGTGAAAGGGTCACACCTATCGTAAAAGGGTCATTTAGTTCATACCTATCCGTTTGTGGGGGTTGAGACACAGGTCACTCTATCATACAGAGAATTGAACAAAACAGAGTTCATTTAATGTAAATGCAACTGAACTAAAATGCACATAATCTTTCAATAGCCTCTTTGTTTCAGTCTGTAGTTGTCAGTCGATGAATGAATGAGAATGTTCTTGCCTGCAGTTGCTGGTTTCTGTTCCTTCCCTTTTCTTCTGTTTTTCTGTACTTTACTTGGATTATTTGGTGACGTCTCAACTGAATCCTCCTCTCGTCTTTGCCTTGCTTGTAAGCTTAACATTTACTGTCTTAATCAAGCTTTATGATCAAAGTATTAATATTTGCTAGCAGCTGGCAACACACATATTTATAATCATCAGGTGTTCCTAGAGCTCTTAAAAGGAATCACTCTTTACTCCCCCTCAAGTGGTTATAACCTTTATGAGTTTCTTTCTTCACTTTAACACAAAAGATGTTTTGAAGAAAGCTACAAACCCGTAACCAAGGATATGAATAGTAAGAAAAACAACTACTATGGAATTTAAAGGTATAGTTCACACTAAATGGAAAAGCTTTCATGATGTTCTCACTCTTCACTTGTTCCAAACCTGTTTGACTTTCTTTCTTTTGTTGAACTCAAAAGACGTTATTTTGAGAAAACACAAAACAAAATCAAACCTGTAACCATTGATTTTCATAGTATTTGTTTTTCACACTATGGATGTCAATGGTTTTTTTTCTTTAGTTTTCAACAGAACATAGAAACTCAAACAGGTTTGGAACAAGTAAAGGGAGAGTAAATTATGACTGACTTTCCATTTTTGGGTGAACTATCCCTTTAATTATCTACTGTGATAAAGGTCAGTATGAGCTCTAAGAGTAAACGTGTAAAAAGTGTGGTGACAACAACAAAGAATCAGAATCAGAAAGAGCTTTATTGCGAGGTATGATCACACATACAAGGAATTTGTTTTCGTGCCAGAGCTTCTACAGTGCAACAGAATTACAGAGACAGGACAAAAAACTCATTCATTCATTCATTTTCTTTTCGGCTTAGTCCCTTTACCAATCCGGGGTCGCCACAGCGGAATGAACCGCCAACTTATCCAGCACGTTTTTACGCAGCAGATGCCCTTCCAGCCGCAACCCATCTCTGAGAAACATCCACACACTCATTCACACTCATACACTACGGACAATTTAGCCTACCCAATTCACCTGTACCACATGTCTTTGGACTGTGGGGGAAACCGGAGCCCACGGAGGAAACCCACGCGAACGCAGGGAGAACATGCAAACTCCACACAGAAATGCCAACTGACCCAGCCGAGGCTCAAAGCAGCGACCTTCTTGCTGTGAGGCGACAGCACTACCTACTGCGCCACTGCGTCGCCGCAAAAAAAACAGATAATAAATATATTTTAAAAATAGAAGTGAATAGTGAATGCAAATATCCAAATTGACAAGTGTATGTACAAGTATATTACTATACACAATGTTATATGTGCAGCTGTTATGTGCAAATTGGCATGTAAAGTATGTTGTTAAATAAATAAGTGTATATGTGTATAAAAAGTAGTGATGTTGGTTTCACAATTACTATCATCAAGTGTTCATGAGATGGATTGCCTGAGGGAAGAAACTGTTTCTGTGTCGGGCTGTTCTGGTGCGCAGTGCTCTGTAGCATCGACCAGAAGGTAAACCTTCAAAGAGGCAGTGTGCTGGGTGTGAGGGGTCCAGAGTGATTTTGGCAGCCCTTCTGTTCGCTCTGGATAAGTACAGTTCTTGGAGAGTAGGGACGGTTGTCCCAGTGATTCGCTCAGCAGTCTGAACTATTCGACGTAGTCTTCGGAGGTCAGATTTGGTAGCTGAGCTAAACCAGACAGTTATTGATGTGCAGATGACTGATTCAATGATGGAGGTGTAGAACTGTTTCAGCAGCTCCTTTGGAAGGTTGAACTTCCTCAGCTGACGAAGGAAGTACAGCCTCTGTTGAGCTTTGATGAGACAATGTTCAATTTCTGTTTGAGACAATGATGTCAATGTGAGTATCCCACTTCAGGTCCTGAGAGAAGATCAGATTCAACTTTTCATTTATACCAGGGGCATCAAATTTGATTCCTGAATGGATGTCAATGAATGGAGGACAGGTGTAAAGCACGTCTAATATAAAGGGATTTCATTGAAAAATGCAATTCTCATTAAGTCAGTTAAGTCTTAACATCATATCAGCTTACCTTCAAACATTGGTTTTGCATTGGTATATTTTCCAAATTTTACACCACACTGTAAAAAAAAGTTCCGCATAATTAATTCATGATGTGCCAACACAAATCGATTAAGTTAACTTAACAAATGTAAGTGGATTGAACATAAAACAATTAAGTTGCCCCAAAAAAAATTTTAAGATGTGTGTTGTTTCAGCTCATTTTAAATAAGTAGTTTGAACAAGCATCAAAAATCTTATTTTTGAATGCAGAAAAAAATGAGAGTGGTGACACGGTGGCTCAGTGGTTAGCACTGTCGCCTCACAGCAAAAAGGTCGCTGGTTCGCATTCAGTTGGCATGCCTGTGTGGAGATGTTCTCCCGTGTTGGTGTGGGTTTCCTCTGGGTGCTCCAGTTTCCCCCACAGTCCAAACGCATGCGCTAGAGGTGTATTGAATAGACTAAATTGGCCGTAGAGTTTGTGTGCGAATGAGTGTGTATAGATGTTTCCCATTACTGGGTTGCAGCTGGAAGGGCATCCGCTGTGTAAAACACATGCTGGATAAGTTGGTGGTTCGTTCCCCTGTGGGTTTCCTGATGAATAAAGAGACTAAGCCAAAGGAACAAAAAAAAAAGAATGATCAGTTAGTACAGTGTAGAAGCCTGCGTTCCCGTGGAGCTGCGGGACCCGACCAGTTTTCTTGCGGTGCGGGAATTTTTTTTTGAATAAAACGCAGTAACGGTCAGGAACTCTGGTGTACTTTGAACGGGAGTTCGGCCTACCTATAGTGCTCCTGAGAGAAAAAGCACGCGCTCCCAAGAGAGAGCGCGCATCCGCTGTAGTGCTGTGTGTGTGTGTGCGTGAGAGAGAGAATGAGAGGGAGCGCTAGGCGTACTGCTTTACACTGCTGCCCTTTTTGCACTGTCTTGTTTGTATGCAGCTTTGGCAATAAGAATGTACAGTTATATCTCACAAAGGGGCAAACAAAACTGACATTTCAAGAGTTCACACTTAGCTGATGATTGATTATAAAGCAAGTTTGGCATGCTGTCCCGGGAGAGAGCCCTGAGCTCAAAAGGTCCTTGAGCCCCGGGCTCCCTACCGTTTGCAGGGCGAGAGGGGAGCTCTGAGCTCAGGTAGATCTCGAGAACTCCCCTGTCGTAGTGATTGAAGAGCAGATAGTGCTTCTCTTTAATGAGATAGATACTAGGTAGGGAGCAAGTCTATAGTGTTGATTTAGACAATGACTTAGGTTGCATGTTTTTAATCGGTGGGAGGAAACCGGAGAACCCGGGGGAAACCCACGTGAGCACGGGGAGAACGTGCAAACTCCACACAGAAATGCCTGCTGGTTTGGTAAAGCCTAGAACCATTGACATTCTTGCTGTGAGGCAGCAGCACTGGGCCACCGTGTCACCCATCTAGGAAGGAGGAGGAGTATGTGTGTGGTTAACGTGTAACCAGCCGTGTTCAATCATAATCACGTGATCCTCTCGAAATTAGTTTATAACTAAACTTCACTTAGCCTACAATCATTGCACAACCTACACTTATATCTGTTATCTCTCTCTCTTGGTAGTGTCCAATTTTAACGTGAGATTTTGAAAACCAGATCTTAATTTAGCGGGAACGGTCGGGTAAAAAACAGGGTGGGTCAGGCTGCGGGTGAACAAAGACTGAATATATGGCCGGAGCAGTCGGGTGCGGTTTAAAACCTGGCGGGAGTGGTATTCAAATTTCAGTCCCGCGCAGATCTCTTGTACAGTGTGCAACCTCTTATGCATTTCTGTGGAACTGTCAAAACTCAGACAGAAAGTAAATGGAGCTCAAGAGTACAATGTGATGAAAGGGAATTGAGATCCAACTGAAGCCATTTTTTGGAATTATTTTTAATCCTTCAACTCCAACCATCTCTAGTTTAGCTCAAACCATAAATAGGCAAACCTGATCTAACAAATCAAGTCTTTTAGGCTTATTTACAAAATATGAGAATGCATGTTGGCACTACACAGACATAAAAGCTCTATTTACCTCCAAATAACCAAAGCTTTAATCCTATTGTTTTCCTGAGGATTAAGAAGCAAGGTCATTTATTATTCATTATGAGCTCATAGGCTGTTATTTGTTTTTTTAATACTGTGACTTCAGTGAAGCTGCCATTAAATATTCTGTAATGTAATACACCCTGCTGTCACGCCATCAAGACTAAAAAATGTCTGTGCTATCTACCTAAAAATACTGTTGGGAATTTGATCATTCAGGTCATGTTTCATTTTACTTTGCCATGTGGATCAAAGTCTTTGGAAAACAACTTTAGTCTTCTTTTGACTGCAAGTCATATTACTGCTTTTGTTATAATGCACAGATACAAAAAGCTGTGTTTACCTTGCTTGGGGCCCGTTAAGAGGTTATTGTGTTTTACTTTGTTCTGTTTTCAGACTCTTTGAATGTAATTCTTTCACATTTTTCATTTACCTTCTTTTTCTCCAAATAATCCACAGTAGATTACAGTATTTCTTAGTTGTTTACACACAATTACTTGCATTTCAGACACAATGACTACAACATGTAACTGATGCACCAACCCCCTGAACCAATTCTGCTGAACTACAAGCACAATTCCTGCTTTACACTCAAATCGCAGGTTTAAAGGGCCACGAAACCCCCTGTCTCAGCAGGGTGTTTTCACACCTCTGTTTTGAAAAAAGTCAGGAAAGTTGGGAGTGTCCAGCTCTGGGAGTGTGGGAGTGTCGGGGGAGGGAAAGAGGGTATGATTTGCATAGAAGGGAGTTTCCATTTGGGCACACGCTAAGTTTCACAGGCAAAACAAACATACAGAGGCTGATTTGATACCGCATGGCGAATGAGAGAAAAAAAATCCTCCGCATTTCTCTGTAACTTATGTACTCGGTAGGTAGCATCAGAAAGCCCTGTGTGTATAGACTATCCTGTCACAAAATGCAGCGAAAATCCTGCACGACGGGAATAGTTTGTGTTTACATGTTTACACTCGGAGAGCAGCATTTACAGCGGATCTTTCAGTCTATAATATTGTACTGTAATATTGCAGTGATATTAACATACTGTAAACTTAGTAACTAAATCATTTTGACTATGGTATGTCTTTAAAAACTGAAAGAGCTCTGCTAACCACGAACTAACTTTGCAATCTTGGTTAAACAAAGGGCACTGCACTGCAAACACTTACCAAATCTGTAGACAGACGATCAAACTGGAGCTGTGTCTTTTTATTAAAAGGAGAAGAGCGGCAAATCCGGACTTCATCATTTCCAGATGCAAAAAGCTTTCGGGTAAAAATGTTCCTTACAAACATGTTTCTGTCGCGTGTCGCGTGCACTGTAATCCACACGTGAGTCCAGCAGCTCTCTCATAGAGGGAAAATGAAAACAAAACCTTCGTTGCAACACCGCAATAAATAAACGCAACACCGACGACTCTGTCTCCAAATTCTTGTTCTTTCACTTGTTTTAGCAACACAACGTGGCGTCTCTCTGCCGTCTGACTCTGAACAGTGTAAACACAGGTAAACAGTCTCCGGAGCTATCATGCATATTAATGAAATTTCACGTCATACACAATAGAGCGCGCTGATTGGTTTGAAGCATGTCTTTCTCATGAATTAATGCCGCACACTCAGATACATCACTATGTTCTGGAAAAGACAGACAGCCATTCTCCACTCTGGATTTACACCTAAGTATCTCATGGCCGTGACGTACTGTAGCTTCAAAAATTCGTTTCAAACCGGAAGAACGAATTTGCTCAAAATAACGCAAAAACAACCAATTTTCACTTTTTAGTGCAATATATGTGTCCTAATAGTGTTTATAGCAGCGTGGGACACATATATGACTGTCAACAGCTCAAAAAATGTGTTTTGGTGTTTCGTGACCCTTTAAAACACTTTTTTCAAAACACTACACACAATTCTCTGCATTTGGCACAAGTTTCATGCAGAAAATCTCTTGTTTTTCACAAAGACTGTCACACTGTCATTCAAAATTGTAAAGTCAGTTGCCCTACTTTGCATACTAACTCGTCACATAGGTAAACACCTGTCACACATAATTGAACTCATCTGGTTCATAACTGGTTCACTGCTCACCCACGTTTTTTAGTTGTTTATTTCCCTCCATATTCTCCATTTCTCAATCCTATTGAGGAATTTTTTTCTGCCTAGGGATGGAAAGTGTGACCGAAATCCAATTTTTTTTTTTTTTTTACTGTAACTGTATTCTGTAAATACTTCTCTTGATGGTATATGTAGACCACGTTATGTGCAACTTTGTGTTGGTTGGGATAAACACTGTGTACACAATAATAATATTAGTTTTTCCCAATTGTTTACACACATTTTCTGAAAGCATGTCTCATATTGTCAGAACTCTACACACAAATCACAAAACACACACACATTGGGCAAAACCTTTCAATTCTTGTGCAAAATGAAACTTTGCATTCAAAACACTGTACTTTCTTCTCAAAATGGTGTTTTGTTTTCAAATGACACACACAAACCATCACATGAATAGACATTTAGAAGAACCATTTGAACACTGATGTGCTTAATGTAACACACTATGACCACTTCTTCTTCATTCATCATAATGACTTATTGTGAGCCTTTTTTTGTTTGGTGTTACAATTACCGCAGACAGCACACAGGCCTACAGAAGTGCACTGTAAAATATTTCAGAATATTGTTTTTATACAAAACACACAAATACACGGTACCAAATATATTTTACTGTATTTTTCCCACAAAAACAGTGTACACAGTGTTTATCCAGACCAACACAAAGTTGCACATAACGTGGTCTACATATGCCATCAACAGAAGTATTTACAGAATACAGTTACAGTAAAAAATAAATAGCTAAATTTAAAAAAGGTGTGGATTTCGTTCACACAAACGAAAAAATTCCTCAATAGGATTGAGAAATGGAGAATATGAGATGAGCTCTGATTTCTAAATTGTGTTTATGTGTGACCGGTGTTTACCTATGTGATGAGTTAGTATGCAATGTAGGACAACTGACTTTACAATTGTGAATGACAGTGTGTTCCTTGTGAAAACAAGAGATTTTCTGCATGAAAATTGTGCCAAATGCAGAGAATTGTGTGTAGTGTTTTGACAAAAGTGTGTTTTAAATCTGCAATTTGAGTGTAAAGCAGGAATTGTGCTTGTAGTTTAGCAGAATTGGTTCAGGGGGTTGATGCATCAGTTACATGTTGTAGTCATTGTGTCTAAAGTGCAAGTAATTGTGTGTAAACAATTGGGAAAAACTGTAATAATAGTAAAGCAATTTGAGTTTTTTTTTTTTTACGTGGAACACAAATTGAACACACAATGTGCTTTTTCATGTGCATAAGGTAAAAAAAAAAGCAGAAAACAAGCATTGCGTTCAAAGTTATTTAAAGTAATGCTATAGTACTTTTGTGAGGGTTCTCGGGACCACTAGTTGTACAGTAGTGGATTACAGAACAGCACAGAAATACACATTTTTAATCAATCTCATAATTTACAGTTTTTTTCTGATGGCTTAAGCACATTTATTGTAACTATTGGGTATTTTTGCAAAACTCTACACACAAATAAGAAAACCCTTCACCAAATCTGCAAAACATTTTACTTCTCTTGCAAAAGCTAATAAACCATGCTTACAGTCTTTCCCAATTGTTTACACACATTTTCTGAAAGCATGTCTCATATTGTCAGAACTCTATACAAAATTCACAAAACAGACACACATTGAGCAAAACCCTTCAATTCTCGAGCATAATGAAACTTTACATTCAAAACAATGTCATTTCTTTTCAAGGTATTTTGTTTTCAAATTTACATTCACGTTTATAAGAACCACTTGATCACTGATGTGCTTACAGTTTTTTTTCTGAATGCTTAAACCCTAACCGAGATTCTTATAGCACAATTTATAAAACGATTAATTCTTATAGCAAAACCACTCACGGAGTTTGCAAAATTAAAAGCACAAACACTGCTTTGCACTAAGTTTGCAATTTTGTAACACACACTTTTCAAAACTGTAGGTACAATCCACTGCACAGCACTCTTTTGCAGAACTGTACACACAACTCACTGCTTTACACTGAATTTCCAAATGATCAACACACTCATAGCAAAGCTATACACATGTATGGCTATTATTTACACAATTTTGCCAACTGTCTGGCACACTGTCACATGTTAAAAACTGATTTAGATGATTAGTTCACTCTGCAATCAGATACTTTCCCTGGTGCCTTGAACTAGAGGACATTGCATGTGATGTAGATGAAATTTTGTGGGCTGGCACATAGAGATGACACGATGTAGTCTGATTTTTTTATTTTTCTCAGTGAAATTACTATTTTGTGTTTTGATTTGGAACACTTGTGCTTGTTTTGATGTGTGTAAATAAACACCAGTACTTGAAGTTTGCATCCCTGTATGTTTACAGAACTATGAGAAAGGTATGACCTCAAACTGACATAGCCTAGCTTGTGCTCAGCGAAGGCAGAAGCCAGATGTTTTTATTTTATTTTATTTTATTTTTTTGCCTTTCAAAAACATAACAATTTAGGCCAAACTCAATCCAAACATAATATTGCACACACTGACTGAGACATGTCAGATATACAGTGAATCAAATATAAAGCCATAAAATTATACAAAAATAAACAAGCATACAAATAAACCAACAAACAACAAAAAACATCAAATAGAAACTCTGTAAGGGGTTAAATAAAACCATATTCTTGAAACAAATCATACAATTGTTTAGTCTTCTCACCCTTCATTATACCGGTGACGCAGTGGCGCAGTAGGTAGTGCTGTCGCCTCACAGCAAGAAGGTCGCTGGTTTGAGCCTCGGCTGGGTCAGTTGACGTTTCTGTGTGGAGTTTGCATGTTCTCCCTGCGTTCGTGTGGGTTTCCTCCGGGTGCTCCGGTTTCCCCCACAGTCCAAAGACATGCAGTACAGGTGAATTGGGTAGGCTAAAATTGTCCGTAGTGTATAAGTGTGTATGGATGTTTCCTAGAGATGGGTTGCGGCTGGAAGGGCATCCGCTGCGTAAAACATGGGCTGGATAAGTTGGCGATTCATTCTGCTGTGGCGACCTTGGAGTAATAAAAGGACTAAGCCGAAAAGAAAATGAATGAATGAATGAATGACCCTTCATTATTTTTAAAACTTCTGCATAGGTGGCAAACTCCTTTTTAAAGACAATCAGTTGAGGAGCTGTTTTCAAAGCAAAAGCCAGATGTAGTTTTTATTCATTCTATCAGTGTGTATTTGCCGCATTGTGTGCTTATTAATGTGATGGGGGGGGCTGGCAGTGAACCAGTTATGAACCAGATGAGCTCTGATTTCTAAGTTGCAATTACGTATGTGTGACCGGTGTTTACCCATGTGATGAGTTAGTATGCAAAGTAGGGCAACTGACTTTACAATTTTGAATGACAGTGTGACACATACCTGCCAACATTTGGTTCGTAAATTCCGGGAGATGGGGGGGGTGTTACGTCATACGCTACTTTGCATATTACTGACGTCATCACGTTCTACCTTTTCTGTTTGTTTAACAGCCTATGGTAAATAAATGGGGTATTTTATATTTGCACTACGCTTTATGTAAGCTTGTCAATTTAACTAAATGTATTGCTGTTTGAATACAGTATATCAGTATAGATGTGTAGTGAATTTCCAGTAATCTCTCAGACGCAATATACTCAGACAAGTTCAGAAACTCTCACTTAAAACATCTCTGATTGTGAACAATAAACGGTCAAATCAAATTGTTAAAATAAAGGAGAAGCAGATCGGGTTGACTCTGCAAGGGAAATACCTTCACACTCCCGGTGCTAAATCATTTGCCGTCGGTACGCAGAGGGGTGATCTGCTGTCAGGCTGCAGGTAGGAGAGGCTGCTGTACGAGGACTGGGCCGCCTGTCAGTGCTCTGAGGCGGGGGAGGGGCCGGCGGCATCACCCGCAGCTCGTTGAGAAGAGTAGGGACGGTACAGTAATGGACAAACGACAGTCTATAAAAATCTCCAGTAACACACAAAAAAGTCGGTAGGTTTGTCGCTTTTTTGAAAATTTGTCGCTAGGGGGGTCTGAAAAGTCGCTAAGTTGGCAACACTGGCGCGAACTGATGAGCGGGGAGCGGGAGGAGTGAGAGATTTAAGGAGATGGAGGCGCGTGACCGGAAGAGCACGCGCACAAGAACCAGGTTTCAGCCCGGACTGTACCAAAATGCTGAGGAGGGGGGGGCGGGATGGGGGGGATTCCGGGAGTTTACCGGGAGATAGAACAATACGGGAGACGGGTCTGAAATACGGGAGACTCCCGGGAAAAACGGGAGTGTTGGCAGGTATGGTGTGACAATCTTTGTGAAAAACAAGAGATTTTCTGCATTAAAAAATTGTGCCAAATGCGGAGAATTGTGTGTAGTGTTTTAAAAAAGTGTGTTTTAAATCTGCAATTTGAGTGTAAAGCAGGAATTGTGCTTGTAGTTTAGCAGAATTGGAACTAAGAAAAACTGTAACTCTTTAAACCTTCGTAAAAATGGTATTTTTGTATCAAACATTTAACACAAGCCATCACAATAATACGCACACAATGTGCCAACTACACACTGATGGAATGAATAAAAACTACATCTGGCTTCTGCCTTCTCTGAGCACAAGCTAGGCTATGTTTGAGTTCATACCTTTCTCATAGTTCTGTAAACATATAGGGATTTAAACTTCAAGTACTGGAGAAAACAAGCACAAGTGTTTTTCCAAATCCAAAACACAAAATAGTAATTTCACTGAGAAAAATAAAATCAGACTACATCGTGTCGTCTCTTTGGGTCCGGCCACAAAATTTCATCTACATCACATGCAATGTCCTCTAGTCCAAGGCACCGGGGAAAATATCTTCTGGAATGCCATATCCAGCCCTGACATGATGCCTGGTCAATATCCCCACATGCCTCCTCCATTGCCTGTAAAAGGGCTATGCATTGATGGGGATGACAGTCATAGACCTTCCAGCGCCAGGCAGAGAAGAGCTCTTCAATTGGATTCAAGAATGAAGAGTATGGGGGGATGTTGAGTACAGTGAAGAGTGGGTGATCTGTAAACCAGTTTCGGACCAAAGCAGCCCTATGGAAACTAGCATTGTTCCATATAATAACGTAACTGATCTGCTCTACTCTCTGAACACGAGTGAGCATGTCATATAAGGTGTACAGGAATTCAATAATGTGTGCAGTGTTATAAGGGCCTAGGGTAGCATGATGGTGAACAACACCGTTTTGACTTATAGCTGCACACATAGTTATGTTACCACCACGTTGTCCTGGGACATTGATTAGGGCACGGTGTCCAATAATGTTCTTGCCACGTCTCCTTGGTTTAGTGAGGTTAAAACCTGGCTCATCCACAAAAAGCTGCTCATGACCTATGGCATCTGCCTCCAACTTTATCACTCTCTGGATAAGACAAAACAAATGCAGCACAGCAAGCACATGCACAGCAGTATGCACCTCCAGATTACAGTAAGTACCAATGGTACTATAGCTTACCTGCACATAGTCATATCACAGTTGTTTTACATGTTCACTGTTTCTTTCAAAAGGGACTCTGTAGATTTGTTTCATTCGGATTCTGTGGCGGGAAAGTACAGGAGATAATACAGAAATGCTCACATTGTGTATGTCTTGGAAGGTGGTGTCAACCTCAGTTATGCGCTGCTGAATTTCGTGTAGCCTTATGGAATTATTTGCAATCACCATATTGACTATATGTGTCGTAGGGCTGTGCGATTAATCGAAAATTCGGTTTCGATTTTGGCTTCTAACGATTATAAAAAACATTAATCAAGATAAAACGATTAAGTAGCTGTGTGAATGACACTGAACACCTTCTATTCACTGATACACTTTTCTGCTTGTGGGAAAAGTTGTTGGTGATGAGCATTGGTTCATTATGTATGAACTTTCTCATCACCACCTGCATATGGCCGTGTTAACCTGTCTATCTGTGTTATAAAAGATGTGTAGATGTTGCTAATCAATATACAAACATATTACCTCTATAAATTAAAGATATACGGTAGTTTACTATAAAAATGAGAAATTACTTTTACGGTTTGTACCGTACTTTTTGCCGTTTTTTTACCGTACATTTTATGGATTTATTTTTTACAGTGTAGTATTAGTAGCTAGTATCAGCATTACACTGTGCACAACTGAGTAAGACAAACGTTTTATTTGATAAGAAAAAAATTTGCATAAACTATGACACTTTTACTGGATAAACTCCTATCATGTGATGATAAAATAGATGAGACACTCGGCCGACCACATTACAAAACATCTGAAATGCTGTTTTGATCATTTTAACCAATGTCTTAACCAAAGTCCGTCATTGCAATGGTTCAGTATTATTACAGTACATCCAGAATTGTGTCGAGCATCTGTGCTCCCAAAGAGTTTTCTTAGGTAGTCATTTATTATACTGTACAAGAAAAAGATGTAAATAATTTCTTATACCAAAACAAAGTCCCTTTTTCTTTTTGATATTTGCCACAAGTTTTTCAGAAAGTGACGATATTGTTTTCTTTGATTCATTGGATAGAAAGGCTGCATTATTCGCAAATCTGTTATGCAGTATTTCAGTTTTGCGTATAAATTTAATGTACATCTTTGGATAGAAACATAGCTAGTGAGAGTGATTAGGTGCCACCCCTCAAGAACCGCCCCTGAATCTAATATAGTGCATTCATTTCATTAGTCATTTCTAACTCTTGTCAACACAACAATCAGAGGTTTGAATTTTTGATAACACTTTACAATAACAGTACATGAATAATGATGTATTAATGTGCAAACTAAACATTACTTTATTATGAATTAATGATGAGTTAAGGTATGCGCTAATCATGAACTAACTTGAACTACAACATGAGTCACATGAGTTCATGTGTGAATAACGGCTACCTTAATTACTTGTTAGTACATGTTGTTAATTAATGTATTAGTTAACATTTAAGTTTAAGCTAAATGTAACCAACATGAACTCATGAGCTGTTAATGTATGATTATGTCATGACTTTACTTGGAGGGGCACATCATCATTAACTCATGCTTAACTACTCATGAACTCCTGTTCATGCTGATGTTGACAGAACACTTTTCTATTGTTATTCAGTGTAAACTGCCTAGTTGGACGTGTATAAGGAGTTCATGAGTAGTTAAGAATGGGTTAATGATGATGTGCCCCTTCAAGTAAAGTCACAACATAATTATATATTAACATATCATAAGTTCATGATGGTTAAATTAAGCATAAACTAATGTGGTAATTAATACATTAATTAACAAACAATCATGTACTAACAAGTAATTAAGGTAGCCGTAATTCACACATGAACTCATGTGACTTATGTTGTAGTTCAAGTTAGTTCATGATTAGTGCATACATTAACTCATCATTAATTCATAATAAAGTGATGTTTAGTTTACATATTAATACATCATTATTCATGTACTGTTATTATAAAGTGTTACCGAATTTTTGCTTTTAGGGTACAGAAATGGTACAGAAATAACCTCATTGGTGTCATAACATTTTCTTATCTCTTTTCCTAGTAAAACCAAGTGCAGTCTGGGAATGGTAACAGCACTTAAGTGCATAGGTAAGCAATTTTTTTAGCCTAAAGGCAATTTCATGTTCAGTTCAGTCTCAGTAATCATATTTAGTGTTCCTTTTCTGCTTAGCTTGTGGTTCAAGACCTAAGTTCAGCGCTCGTATAGTTGGTGGCAACCTGTCAGCTGAGGGTCAGTTCCCCTGGCAGGTCAGCCTACACTTCCAGAATGAGCACCTTTGTGGCGGATCCATCATAACATCCCGCTGGATCCTCACTGCTGCCCACTGTGTGTACGGGTGAGTTTATGCCATCCTCATCAATCCCCATTCATACAGCCATGTGTAAATGATCATAGTCTGATTTCCATGCAGGATTGCTTACCCTATGTTTTGGACGGTCTATGCGGGATTGACCGAGCTGCCGCTGAATGCAGTAAAAGCTTTTGCCGTGGAGAAGATCATTTATCATAGCCGCTACAGACCCAAGGGCCTGGACCATGATATTGCACTGATGAAACTGGCGCAGCCCCTCACCTTCAATGGTACCTTGTTTTTTAAAGTGCAAATGGCTCTATTGAAGCAACACATAGGGTGACGTTTCTTTTAATCTAGCAAGTGTGAGGAATTGATAGCTTTGATGCAAATGGCCGCTCAATCTTATCTCAATGAACTTTCCATATGCTCGTGTTTTGCATTCACTTTGACAAACGGCTTGTTTGATGGACTGATATCAGCATGTTTTTCAGGTATGGTGGAGCCTATCTGTCTGCCTAACTTTGGAGAGCAGTTTGAGGATGGTAAAATGTGCTGGATCTCAGGATGGGGCGCCACTGAGGATGGAGGTGCGTTTGAGAATTTAAACAGATAGTTCACTCAGACAATGAGCTGGTTGCAATGCTTTATGAATTTACTTTCCTTCCGTTCAACAAAAAGGAAGATATGTTTAAGAATGTTTAAGAATGCTGGAACCCAGTTGCCATTCAAATTTCATATACAAATTTTATTAGTCATGCACACAGTCATACTTGGTATGATATGCAGTGAAATGTTATATGACGGCCCATGACCTTAAAAAAAGATCAGCAATGATAATAAATGATGGAATAAAATAGAAAAACCAACAATATCTATACAATATAGAATACTTTATATTATATTTTTTATTAGTGTTATAGATTAACACTATAAGACAAAAACGGAATTGAAATGGCATGTAAATGCAGTGAAAACAAATAATACTTTGCGAGTCAATGGCTGCTGCTTTCCAACATTCTTCAGAATTTCTTCTTTTAGGTTTGTTTTATCCAGGCCAGTCCCAAACTTTTCAGCCTATCATATCCAAAATAACAATGTTCGTGACTAGTGACCCCTACTATCCTCAAAGGCAGTTATATATATATTTATAAACAAACATTGCATGCAATGGCGCACACACACAGACACTAAGAGGCCTATATAAACACAAGCATATTGACAACACACACACCAAATGTAACAGTCTAACAATTTAATTTATTCATTTGTTTAATTTCAACATTACTTGACCTGATGGGTGGGCAACATTTGCGGAGCACAGTGTAGGGCCTCGCACACGTAATACACAATTATGTAGTGCGTTAACTTTAAATTAGCTCAAAGGGAATTTAACAGAACTTAAAGCGGCTCCAAAAGAATCGACTCTCCTGAACTGAACAAACGACTCGTCCAGCGCTCGTTTGAACAGACAGGGCTGTTGACTCAAAAATGAATATTACTATTCGAACTAAAGTAAAACACTTTAATATTTAAGCAGGGTACCAAGATCAAGGTATAAGGCATTAGCTTAAAAGTATACACAGGTCACTTTCCTTTCAATACAAAAGAGACTTTATTGACTACAAACAAAACTAACAAAAACACACATACACACACGCATTCATACTGGTTGCAGACAAGGAATAGAAGGAAAGAAGAGTTTAGGAGAGATGTGATGCAAAACCTCAAGATGTAAAACCTAACCAAGCGAACCAAATAATCAATTCAACCTTTACTGTGTCTTAGACAGGGTTATCTATCATTTAACATGACTAGCAGATCATACACCAGTTCAGCAATGGATCTGGAGATGTACTTGCGTTCCTTAGTGATGTGGGGAAGTCCTTCTGTAAAGCTGGATTCCCAGTTCGCTGGTGGTTGGTTTGGTCGTTGAAGTGACGTTTCTGAGGCTGAAGTGAAGTGAAGTCCAGTAGTTTAAGTTGGAGACGGCCAAACTGTTGTCGTGTTGACGGGTTTCGCGACGCAACTTAACTTAACTAGACTCTCGCCGGAAAGAAAAGAAGGAAGAGTAAACGGGAGATGGGGAAGTTTGAGGCTGGTCTCAACCCATCTTAATGTCCAAGTCCAGCTGGACTGGACCCGGAGAAGAGTTGGAAGTGGAGCATCTCCACTTCTCAACAGCTGCTGCTGCTTCGCTGCCTTTCTGCCGTTCTGCTCTCGCCTCGCCTAGCCTAAAGAATGTCTTGGGAGATGGGTTTTATCACCCAATGTTTCCAGCCCCTCGTAGAGCTGGATCAATAAGGCATTGTCCGTGGATCTGCGTGACAATCCCATGTCGTCACATGCACTTGGCGTGACTCACTCACATGAGCCATGGTGCTCAGACATATAGCATACATTTATAATATGAACGATACATTTTACATATCTATAATTAAAAAGGAATGAAAGAAAGGGAAAGAATTTCACTCATTCACCTCAAATAACATACACGTAATGGTACGTTTGTAATAACTCAAAGCATAATGGGTTATCCATGACTAATGCATTCTTAACATATACAGGATTCAGGTGTCATACAAGAGCAATAACATTACATTTCATTAAAAGTCCGCTATCATCGTTTTGAGGATGATCTGATGAACTTTAATGTTTGGTGATAGTTTAAATTTCAGAGAGAACTTTGATTCTCTGTTTTGGAGCAAAGTCAGTCAATTTTCTGTCTTGCATGGGGGCTGGAAAACCCCATTTCCTGAGGTCAAACATGAGCTCTTTGTTAAGAAAATTGTGTTCTCGTGATCAGTTACCCGTTCGTCTTGAGTTAACTTGGTCAGGATTGTGGGTCAGATGACACTTCACGAGTCCGATAGCCTCAAGGCATCCGCTTCCTGCTCTACTGCAAAAATGTGGCCTGACCTTCTGATTTTGGTCAGAGACCAAAAATATATCTCGATCAAGGTGATTCTGATCACAGGTGTCGACTCAGTTATTGGTGTCTGCATCGAGTCCCCACAACAGCAAGTTCATTCTTGGTTTAATATTGGAAACCACCACTCTGAGATCATCCTTCAGGTTCAGTTGTGACCAAGCGGCAACCTCCCGCTCTCCCTCGGGAAGCCAATACGGAAGTAACTAAAACTGCAATTCATCGACTTGCCTGGGGGGCTGGCTCCAGGAAGTCCAAGTGCTTTCTTTCTGCATTGGTAAATTGGCCATTTTTACAGCTGATAAAACATGTTTACAGCCTGGTACAAACGATGGCTTTGGTGCATATAGCTATGATTACCCTTCATGACAACTGTGAGGGGGGTGAATTTTTTTATAACTCATCCGTTTCGTTTTTATTAAGTTATATTAAGTTTGCATAATTAAGGGCGTGGCCACTTGAGTGACAGCTAGGTCTCGCTGGTCGCTGTCTCGTCACCTCAGCTGATTCTGGCTAATTAGCCGCTGAGCTCGGCATATACATCGTATTTTTGTTTTGTTTAATGTTTCTTTACACAGTCATTTGCCTTTTGGAATTATTTCCTGCAATTATCAGATGATATGGCATGCTGTGTGGACTTAATTGTGCTTACGAACCGTTCAAGTTGCCTCCATTTCACAGGTGAGGGAATTTATATGCTTATATACCATCTCTATAAATGTATTTGTTTTATTTAAGATCATTTATCATTTAAATGTTCTTTAGACCAGTATTGCACTCCAGAATCTGACAGATTGATTAGCTGTAGGCTCTAGAACAGTCATCTGAAGCGTTGTCATACAGTGTTGGTGCTGGATTTTATAAACAGCCTTGCATTTACTAACACAAACTGTATCTGAAGTGTTTGATAGTAATTCACATTTTCCTCCTGTCGAAAAACGTCATAAGAACAATGTTTAGTGGCTCAATGTGTTACAACAGTGTTTTTAAAAGTCTAAACACTTTATTGATATAGTGTACAACCAAGCACGTGTGGTCAGAACACAATCGAGTCACAGGTAATTAAGTATTAAGCGTTCTCCCAAAGTAATAAGTCTGTTTTAAGCCAGGTCTAAGCAAAATGCTGAGAATCATGCATGCGTCTGTAGCTCCGCTCACTCTCCGCCTCTTTGCCCTTATTTGGTATCCCGCGTTTGGTGCGATGACGCGCAGACAAAATGGCGACGGTTGGCCGCGCCTACTTGTAGCTTCTTTTGCAGTGTTCAGAAACCTATGGGTGACGTCACGGATACTACCTCCATATCTTTTACAGTCTATGGTTGTGACCTCTATTTATTTTTAATTCATATGAGTGCTGAAAACATGTCAGAAAATGTAACATGGTGGCATAAAGTCAATCAGATGCAACTGACCCGTTGCTGTGTTGTGTGTTCAATGGGGAAAAATTAAATCAGAAAAGGGCAGATGGCTTTTTTTTTGCCACTGGAGCACCTGGAGGAAACCCACGCGAACATGGGAGAACATGCAAACTCCACGTAGAAATGCCAACTGACCCAGCCGGGGCTCAAACCAGCAATCTTCTTGCTGTGAGGTGACAGCGGTGACACCTTTATCTTTTGTCATTTGTATTGTTTTTGTTATAAAAATATTTGAATAATTTAATATTTGGTGAGAATATATTTATTTAGTTTTATATCTTTTACATTTCCTTATGGTCACGGTGGGGCAGTGGGTAGCACGATCGCCTAACAGCAAGAAAGTCACTGGTTCCAGCCCTGGCTGAGTCAGTTGGAATTTCTGTATGGAGTTTGTATGTTCTCCCTGTGTTCGTGTGGGTTTTCTCCAGGTGCTCCGGTTTCCCCCACAGTCCAAAGACATGCACTATAGGTGAATTGGAATTGGGTAAGCTAAACTGTCCGTAGTGTATGTGTGTGAATGCAAGAGTGTATGGGTGTTGCCTAGTGTTGGGTTGTGGCTGAAAGGGCATCTGCTGCGTAACATATGCTGGATAAGTTGGCGGTTCATTCCTCTGTGGCGACTCCTGATAAATAAAGGGACTAAGCTGCAAAGAAAATAAATAAATGAACTTATGTATGGAGTTAAATTAATTTTTATCTTTTTCATTCATTTTTAATAATCTCGGTTACACTTTACAATAAGGTTCATTAGTTAATGTTAGTTAATGCATTTACCAACATGAAAAAACAATTAACAATACATTTACTACAGCGTTTGTTCATGTTAGTTAACGTTAGTTAATGAAAATGCAGTTGTTCATTGTTAGTTCATGTTAATTCACGTTAACAAGCATGAACTTCGATGTTAATAATGCATTAGTGAATGTTGAATTATGATTATTAAATGCTGTACAAGTGTTGTTTATGATTAGTTCATGTTAGTAAATGCATTAACTAATGAACCTTATTGTAAAGTGTTACCATAATCTCAATGCTAACTATTCAGGATGCCCTTGTTGTCTATGAAATACAGGATAAGTCTTTCTGGATTTATATTTTGAAACAAATATTGACAGAATACACAGATATTGTATGGATTTATAGGTATAGTTTATCCAAAAACTGTTCCAAACCTGTTTGAGTTTGTTTCTTCTGTTGAACACAAAGGAAGATATTCTGAAGAATGCTGTGAAAAAAGAGCCATTGACTTCAATAGTATTTCCTATGTAGGAATAGTCAGTAATTGCTTTTATGCAACCTTTTTCAGAATATCTTGTTTTGTGAACGAAGTTCATAAAACTACTTAGTATGAGTAAATGGTGAGGAGATTTTTATTTTTGGGTGAACTATCCAACCATCCTATGAGCCATAATCATTAATAAATATCTCAATATATATTCTCAATAGTTAACACTGTCGCCTCACAGCAAGAAGGTCCCTGATTTGAGATCCAGCTGGGCCAGTTGGCATTTCTGTGTGGAGTTTGCATGTTCTCCCCGTGTTGGCGTGAGTTTTCTCCTGGTGCTCCCCCACAATCTAAAGACATGCGCTATAGGTGAATTGAATAAACTAAACTGGCCGTAGTGTATGAGTGTGTGTGGGAATGAGTGTGTATGGGTGTTTCTCAGCACTGGGTTGCAGTGGAAGGGCATAAAACACATGCCGGAATAGTTGGCGGTTCATTCCGCTGTGGCGACCACTGAAATAGAGACTAAGCCGAAGGAAACTTTTATTAATGTTTCTACTCAAATTTTATAAATGCGACCCCTGTTGTGTTCTGTGTTTTAGGAGATGCAAGTGTGTCTCTGCACTGTGCGAGTGTCCCTCTGATCTCCAATAAGGCCTGCAGTCAGCCGGAGGTTTACCAGGGCTATCTAACAGCAGGGATGATCTGCGCTGGCTATCTGGAGGGTGGAACAGACTCCTGTCAGGTACGTCAATTCATCATAGACTGGTATATACAGTACTGGAGTTCATACAAAAGATATTCATTGACCCGAGCTGCATTATTTGTGCATGTAATTATATTTAAGCTCTTTATTCTGAATAAGTGTACGTTTACTGATCTGTGTTGAACAGGTACAATAGGTTATCACTGTAAACTTTGCATTAGCATGTATGTAAACATTGTAATAATACTGTGCAAACATACATCAGATACTACAGTTTAACTCTCACCGGTTGGAAATAGTACTCATATAAATTGAGTTGAATTAACACAATTCTTGAGTTTTTATGGAACAAGTTCATTGTTCAATGTTTAATCTACTTCAATTTGTAAAAACATTTAAGTTAAATTAATCGATTGGTGTTGGGACAACATGAAGGAACTGTGTGTAACCCAGCAATTTTTACAGTGTATTACTGTATACTACAATACACTACAGATTACTGTAGTAAAAATGTAAGTATACTAGAGTGTTTATTACAGTTTATCAGTTCACAATAGTTAATACTACAGCATGCGGTAGATTTATTAACAAAGTGTTGTAAATACTAATGCAGGCCTGTAGCCAGGGGGGGTTCGGGTGGTTCGAAAGAACGAAAAGGCTTTGAGACCAAACCGAATTCTGTGTTGGCTGTCATGACTTCAGCTAATCAGTTTTGACCAATGCAAACAATTATTTTTCATGAGTCCAACATCCAGCTGTGCGAGAGAACACACAATCTGATGTAAGTGACATCATCTTTTACTACTATATTGTTTTTAAAATAGAGAAAACAGTTTACAAGTTACTTTTCTTTACTAAATCTTGGACCTTATTCATGAAACTAAAAAAATAACCAATAAAAAGGTGTGAAGCACCAAAAGCGGATCATATTAAAATTAATTTGAATACTATTTTGGCTATTGTTGTTTTCCATGAATTTTCCAATGTAATTAATGAATTAATTTTATTTCAAATGGTGAAATTCTGACTGAGTAAAGTTGAATGTGCTGGCCAGTTTGTTATTTATAATTTGCCTAATAATTGACAATAGGCTTTTTTATTTTTTTTTTATTTTAAACAGGTAAATTTTTTTTAAGGATATATGATGTAATAAATTGTATTTCAAAAATAAATATTTCTTTATTATAAATCTTTAGGAAATTTTTTTGGTACATCAAAAATTTTGGTTCTGATGACCATCCGACAAGGTAATCCAGATAAAATAGTGCTTAAAATCTATTTAAATCTCATAATTAAATATAAAATGAGGTGTGTAACCCCAAAAAGGTCCACATTTTGAGAAAAAAAAGAACCACCGCTTTGACCAGGCTGGCTACGGGCCTGTAATGGGTAGAAGCTGCGCGCGCAGAAATTCGCAGATTTTTAGCACATCATTTAGTCTTTGTATTTACTTGTGTAAATGTGTGTAAATTTATATTTATTCAGTATTTAAATTAATTTGACTAATATTATTGTGAAATAATAGTAATATAAAATGTTCATATGATTTATTTACAATACAGTCTGTAAAGTCATATTTTCTGTCTTTTAGTAGATCTATTATACGAGAGACTTGCTTTGTTTACCAAATAAGTGGATCTAATTGACGTTGTAAAAGTATTCTTTTTTATTTCATATAATAAGGTTTTAGTTATGATACTCCTAATTCTGCATAAATCCGCAGATTTTTTTTTTTACACAATTCTCCACAGACATAAAGGGACTAAACCGTAAAGAAAATGAATGAATGGATATAACTAAGTATAATAAAAAAGTAAATATAATGAAATGTAATACATAAGTAAATATAATTGAATATATATTGAGTCTGAACTGAAAATATGGGGTGACCGTTAAGAGGTTAAATGATTTTGGATAAATATATATTTTTATCCTTCTTTGTACATTTATTTATTCATACGTAGTTTATACATATATTCATTCATTCAGTTTCTTGTCGGCTTTGTCCCTTGCGGGGTCGCCACAGCGGAATGAACCGCCAACTAATCCAGCACGATTTTACGCAACAGATGCCCTTCCAGCCGCAACCCATCTCTGGGAATTTCCACACACACACATTCACACCCATACACTACGGACAATTTAGCTTATTCACTTCACCTGTACTGCATGTCTTTGGACTGTGGGGGAAACCGGAGCACCCGGAGAAAACCCACGTGAATGCAGGGAGAACATGCAAACTCCTTAAACATATATATATATATATATATATATATATATATATATATATATTTCTAATATAGTCAGCCGTGGCATTCTGTACAATATGTAGTAAAACTTTCCCTTTGTGGTAATGCAGTAAATTAGGGAAGGGCTATTTTACCATTTCGTTTGGGTGGGTTTTCAGTTGTCATTTGGCTGGAACATTTTCTTGGACCTGGAAACCCAGTGCACAGCCTACATTAAACAGTATAGTTGAGTGAATTTGAGTGTCTAAAGTACATTTGTGTCTTGCTGGAACAGGGTGATAGCGGTGGTCCTCTGGCATGTGAGGATTCTTCCATCTGGAAATTGGTAGGGGCCACAAGCTGGGGTCAAGGCTGTGCAGAAAAGAACAAACCAGGGGTTTACACGCGCATCACACAGTCCCTCACCTGGATACATCTGCAGATGGAGGTTAGCAGAATGATCATGTGTATCTGTAAACTGACAATGACTAGTATGTGACCAAGGGGGTGTTTTACTGCAAGTACAGTTTACTTGGCATTTGCTAAACCCTGAACTTTGTGTTGATTTAACACTAAACCTGCTTACTTGAGCTATGTTGGTTCCAAAACCACTCATGGGAATAAGTTCAGTCAACTGTTAAACATTCAATACATTAGTTCACTATAGTAACCATAAACACAAAAGACATTCTCAATTGAACGCAGAAACTGAAACCATGGAAACAGCCACCAAAAATCAACATGCCAGACATTTTCTTTCTTACATCAGTGTTGCCAGGTTTTGGGAACAAAACTAGCCAAATGGACTATCAAAAGTGGCCAAAACCTAGCTTAATGACCAATAAAAACTAACCCAATGATATCAAAACTCAAAATATACCACCAACCTTTTTTATATACACATTCGTTTTTCTAAATACACATTTTACATCAATGTATGTATTAAAAACTGTTTCTTCTTTGAAACAACTAGTTATTATATTCTGTTAACATAAAAAAGTTGACAGATGTCTCCTGTCATGTTAAAAAAAAAAAAAAAAAAAAAACTTTGGCGAAAGTGAACCGTAAAACTTGGGAAATTAACTAAAAAAATAAAGATATTTAAAAAAAAATAAAATAAAGACTCAGGATATGAATTAAATTTCTTTTGTAAATTACATATGCTTTTGCAGGTATTATTTAGCAACAATCTTGCCCTTACTCTGTTTCATCATTCTAGCACAGTATCTATCAATGGTATACAACTTTAGTACAGTAAAATATTTCAATGCAACCATATAAATATAAATAATGAAACATGTCAGACCTTTTACCCATGGATTATAAAAACAATCTGCGGCAATTGGTTAAATGTGGCCCTTTCCCACAGACTTGGCAGCCCTGAGATACATTAAAGCCCCCTGATGGTAGCTGCACATTCTTTTACAATATTTGATCTTTATGTCTATTCTTTACATCTATGCTAATAATACATTAAATGAAGTATTAATTGAAGTAAAAATACTTGCAGGATAATGTGTAGCTTTTTATATTTGAAATGATTGGTCTGTTTTGCTTTCACATTAGTTAGAGAGTGAAATATATTATTGAAAGCATCTTGTTATAAAATATCCACCTTGTGATATAAGAATAAATTAAATAACGTTAAATAACATTATCTTCTAATCTGCTTTATTAAGAACTTATAAAAATGGTTAAGAAATTTTATAAGAAACACACATCTATGCCTCGCTAATTCGGGAAAAGGTAAGAGAATAGTTGCTATGGAATCTTACCATATACATTACTTGTGTCTTGTAAACGAAAGATGAGGTTCTCTGATTACATAGCCTATCCTTTAACTTATCCGGGTGTGTCACATAAGCATAGACTGCACATAAACTGCTTTCTGGAAATCCCCATTGGAATAAAAGCGATAGTCTAGCCAAAAAAAGAGAATTTACTCACCATCGAGTGCTTCCAAACCGGTTTGAGTTTCAGCTGTTGAACAAAAGAAGATATTATGAAGAAACCTAAAGATTACCTAAAGTAATGGCTAATTTTTACATTTATCTTCTCTATCCTCAAATTACGGTTTAAATCATTAATCAAAATGATGCATTTCTGCAATGAAAGTTTCCTTTATTTTAAAATACATTTTTAAAAGCATTACTTTTGCAAAGAGTAAATAAATGTAGCAACGGAACTATGACGTCAACATGTAAGCAAAAACCCGGAAGCGAGTTAGCATTTTAGCAGTTCCCTTGTCCCAAAGTCAATTGCTGCGTCCCAATTCGCATACTTATACTACGACCTAAAAGTATGTACTTTTTTTGTGGAGGAAAAATATATACTTTTGAGTGTGTAACAGAAAAGTATGCAAGCTTTGGGACATACTTCCTCGTTACACAGATCGTTGTGTTGCTCAGTTAAGAGCCCTGTCAATCATCCACATTTCTGTCGTATTAATTTCCTACCTTATTGGAGAAGCAGCAGCAGGATAATCTCCCATTCACGAGTCTTTCGTGCAAAGAAATCACCTCAGGTCTTTGGATAATTCTGCATTCAGATGGTAATGTCCAAACATGTCTCTATATAAGTGCAGTATTGTTGTTGCAGATGAAATATAACACAGACAATGCTATTTAAATATTCTCTAGTGGGCTAGAAATTAATTAACAGTCATACAAACATCTTTACCGAAGCCTTTCTGCTTGACGGTTGGTCTCGCGCGTCCATCATGTTTGTAGTTTGTTTACACTTTTCACCCGCGTTTTGTAGTTCTAATCGAATTCACGTCCAACGCGCAATGTACTGTGGGCAATATCAGCGGTTAGAGTATGGACGATTCCACACTTAAAATTTTGACCGGAAATAGTAAACCATCTGGGAGTTTTTGGCATACTATTTTCAACATACTACGATTTGGGACACACTAATTCTACTTTCACATACTATTTAGGACGGATAGTATGCGGATTGGGACGCAGCATATGGGTTTTTTCAGTAAAATCGCTTAAATAAGGTCCGTGGCTAACACAAACTCAAGATACTTCCACGTTTTATTCTACGACATAAAACACATTAGCTACATCACACTCTAGATTTTTAAAATCGGATACGCTTCTTCTAAAAAGACGGTTGCTATCAAGTTGCTAATCGGGACTACAGGCGGTGTAGGAGATACGTCATCGAGCTGAACTGGTCTGGTACGCAGCTCGCTTGTGTTGGGCATTTGGATTTGTCTGTGATTAAAGTATTTTCATGAGTAGTTTTTTATAGTTTGTAGTATTTTTCTAATTGGGAATTCATATTGTGTGTAGATAATGCCTTCACTTATAAAGACTGTCAAGACAGATTAATTTGTTGATCATTGATTTTAATTAAACGATATTATGGGCATACACACCAGCCTGTCTCTTTCCTGCTCTCAGTAATACAAAAGTGTGAATAAATGTGTACAAATACACACATATTAACTGTCATTTTAACGTGATCAATAGATTTCTTGTCGTTTTTTTCTTCATCTGAACACATTTAATTATGTCATAACTGCAATATTTACACTCCTCCTTTAAATGTATAGCAGATGTGACTGTATGGGCTGCTTTTCGCTGTACTCGGTGACAAAAAAGAATATTGAATGTCGTTCATGTCCATGATGGAACTTGCAGGCATATAACATTAGACTTGTCCCTCACGCCTCATCTCCTCATTTCTGTCGTCTGTTACTAAGGTAAGCGGGCTGTGTACGCGAGCGATACACTTATTTAAACATTCATTCATTTTCTTTTCGGCTTAGTCCCTTTATTAATCCGGGGTCGCCACAGCGGAATGAACAGCCAATTTATCCAGCATATGTTTTTACGCAGCGGATGCCCTTCCAGCTGCAACCAATCACTGGGAAACATTCATTCACACTCATACACTACGAACAATTCACCTATTCCGCATGTCTTTGGACTTGTGGGGGAAACCGAAGCACCCGGAGGGAAACCCACGCGAACACGGGGAGAACATGCAAACTTATAACAGAAACGCCAACTGACCCAGCCGGGGCTCGAACCAGCGACCTTGCTGTGAGGCGAACGTGCTACCCACTGCGCCACCGTGCATCCCCTTATTTAAACATGTCTTGATAATACTGTAGGCACATTTATACATACAGTTTTAAAACTTTTACAACAACCAAAAAGCAAAACAAAATGTATTTCCCCCGCAAAAACTATCCAAAAGGCACATAGGTCTATGTGCTTTTGCGTATATATTTGTTTACATTATTATTGACCTTATTCTTGAATGCGGAAGTGCGCTCGTTTTCGCGATTGTTTTAGAACTTCCGATTCAGTTGCCTATGGGAGAACTGACTAGGAATAATAAACGGCTAAAAACGGTCAGACTACTCGCTCTACAAACAAGTGTTTGCATGAGTATACAGACAAAATAGAATAATATAATAAGAAAACATCAGTTTGCAACATCATGGAGCATAACGGGCTGTTTTTAACCTCTAAAAATGAATGGAAGTA
Source organism: Danio kyathit (assembly GCA_903798195.1). NCBI lineage: Eukaryota > Metazoa > Chordata > Actinopteri > Cypriniformes > Danionidae > Danio > Danio kyathit. The sequence continues at coordinate 11,570,568 of LR812527.1, read as the reverse complement.
AATGAGACCGGAAGTCTCCTGCCAAAATGATTCAAATGGCTGCGCCCGCTCGTACGCGGAGAATAAGGTGAATAGCGTGGATTATAATAAACCGAGAGAGTAAACCTGTGTCATGGATCATATTTCTAAAAAAATAAGCTTGAAGAGTTGTCTGTAGCAGGGTGGTGCTGACGTCACAGGCGAGCGCCCCGAAGGCTGTAGTCCGATAATAGCCTAATGTTAGCTTTTCAGTTCTTGCGTTTGCATTTATGATCCTAAAGTGCTAAAAGTTGTATTTTCGTGTGAGGGTTATCCGGCTGGACAAAACGTGTAAGTGTAGTGAACAGTGTTTGAACGCAGAGCTTATTATTTGCAATCTTCGAAAAGCCTATGGGAAAATCCTATGGGGATTTTTTTCGAGGGAACCAGTTTTATGCTAGCAGCCGATTGGCCAACAAGGTGACGTCATAGTGCCTACGTGCCTAGTCTAATTATGATAAAGTGCTGCCCTCTTGTGGTTAGAAATGTGCACTGACGTTTTTTGTGTTCTTTTCACACAGAGAGAAGAAATTCTCCATCCGCTAACAGTCAGCTCTAATTACTGAGTGTAATCGTGGGAAATCAGACTTCTGCCTTCAACCAACTTGTGCATTCATATCTGGAAAAGTTTTATTTGGTGTAAGTAGTCTTATACAGTACTTGCTATTGTTAAGAAATAACTGCCAAACGGTCATCAGACGTGTCAGGAGTAATTGACATGAATATTTCCAAAGACACCAAATGGACAATGTGCTTCTGTCAAAAATGCAATAAACAGGAAGAAAAGAAACAAAGGCTTCATCCATGCAAAAAGTTTTTCCAGTTGCAAAACTTGGTAAAGCTTTAATATTATACTATTTTACTGTTAACAGTCCTTAAATAATTGCTTAAAAACAACAACACACAATTAACAACATTGAATGTAAAAACGGTGTGGCAAATATTCAGACTTGACCTTTATTTGACTTCAATAATGGACATTATATGCCATTTTCAGTTCCAAAGCTACTTTCATGAATCTGATTGATTAGCTTTTCACGTGTGAGATCAAACTACATTAGCCTACAGAGCAAAAACAGAGATCCCTCTGAAACGAAGGATAGATTACTGGAAGAGACTTTAACAGATATTACTAAATTTCATCAATGCATCAGGATTTCTGTGCTTATCAGCAGAACAGTTTTACAAAAGGACGTGTAAGGCATTTTGTAAGCGAGTGTTAAAACCAATTTACATCTTTAAAAATGGTTTAACTCCAAGATCTTTTTTTGTTTTTTTCTAAAAACAAGAAAAACTCATCCCCTGAAAACAGGTCAGATAGTATCGTTTCTGTACATAAATATTCCCTATAAAACACTAAAAAAACAGCAAAAGAAAACAACACTTTTATACAACGTTTATATATAAAAATAATCTCTTTTCTCAAACTCCGTCTTGGAGTCTCTACAAGCGTGAGCATACTGAAGAGAACACAAACATGCAGTGGAAATAAAACCAGCACGACGACAAACTCTTAAAATCTTGGCATTCAAATGAGTTAATACAGAAAACAAAATGACCAAACATTCTCTAAAGGAGTTTCAAAAGGTTCCTCCGTCCTCCATTTCTGCAGTCTTCTCCAAGTGTATCTGTATAAAAGTGCACAAACCTCTTTGTGGTAAAAATGCAACTCCTCGGTTTGCAGCTCTCAGTAACGTTGTGCTCTCTGTAAACTGTTTGCGTGTGTTTTGTGTAACATAAAGGTCAACATACAGTACTTAATTTTTTGTAGTGCACAAGTATCAGCTTTGCTGAAAATCTACGAAGGGAGCGGATCTCTTGCAACAAGCATCATCTGCAAGTTTTCCAATGTAAATGTAAGCATGCAGTGTGTGATCTGCAATCCACGCGTCTTAGTCGCTGACATCCAAACCCAGACCAGGCATGTTGGCGGACGACAAATCTGTGTCGTCTTCATTGCCGCTTTCTTCAGTCTCATCCTCGCTGTGATTTCCCATCAAGACCTGCTGCATGGCGAGAGTGGCTCCATCTGAAGAAAGCGCCTGGAAGCCATCAACATTCATTCCCACTGTAACCAAACTACCTGCACACAATCACATAAGAGCAAACTCTGTCAAACCAAACCAAACCAAACCAAGACAACTGGGTCATTGGTCAAATTGGAAGAACTTAAGTTGTACCATCTGGCATTGTGAGCTGCTGCTGGCTTCCTGTTGAGGCGATGGAGTCAGACCAGAATCGGTGTAGCGGGCGACTTTGAGCCACCTTTTTCTTACTTTTGGATGCCTCTGTTGAGTTGGCATCCAGCATTGGCTGCAATATTCTTCTTCGAGCATTAATAAACCTGTAGGACAGACCCAGATGATATTTAAATTATATATTGCATTAAAAAATTGTTAATGAGACAAATGATTCATGTTTGATCATTCGCTTTTACCAAGTTTTATCAAGCAAAATGCATGTCGTCATAGTGGGGTGTTTGTAGAATTTAGACTGTAATAATGATCTTAATCTATTTTAAAATAAGGCTGCAGCATTAACAAATGTAGAAAAAGTGAAGCCTTTCCAGTATAAAGAAAACGCTTAAAGGGGTGGTCCACTACGATATCATATTTTAAACTTTAGTTGATGTGTAATGTAGCTGTGTGAACATAAACAACATCTCTGAATGGAAGATGCTCAAAGTTCAATACAAAGAGAGACATTGGCTTTTACAAAGTTAGCGTAGCAAAGCCTACAGCAAACGAAGTTTGGGGACTACAAAAAAATACATCCAGAGCTAGTGAGATCACAAGGGCTTCAGGTTACGTGCATTCACCATGCGCACACACCCTGCGCAGCGAAGGGGCGTGACATGGAGCTGATCTGCGAATCACAGCACAGTATGTTAGCTGATCAATCAGAGCCTCTTGAGATCGGGCCTTTCAGAGGAACTAGGAAATATGACAGTCGTTTTCATGTTAGCGGAGTAGCTGTAAATAATCAAAGTAAGATATATGAAAAAATAATGAGATTTTCTACAAGTGAAGCATGAGCACACATTGCTTTGCATCTTATAAACACAATCAAGCCTTAAAAATACGCTCTGGACCACCCTTTTAATGCATTAAATATTATGTGTTTCATATTCTCATCCCTTGTATAGAGATGAGGGTGTGTACTGAATTTGTAGGTCACAGTCTTAATTAATTTTTAACACATTAAGCATAATGGAATGTCCTGTTTTCATGGAATGAGAGTGTGTTCAGACAGGTTCTCTTGACTTGTTTGGTCTGGACCAAAAGAAGAAAATGATACACTTGATCCTGGTTTGTTCACACTGTCTTTTTCACACTATTTGCGTAACCAAAGAAACAAAACAAACAACAAAAACTGACTTTGTGACTTATACTTTGGAACAGAACTTCCAAAATAATGATATGCTGAAATTTAGCATGCAAGCACATGTAAAATTGGTATTTTTTTACCAGCTGGGAACTTTTGAAGAGAACATAAAAGAAGGTGTCAAAACGGCACCAGAAAAAACTAAACAAATGAAGATCTGATGAAGCTTAAACATTGTCATGTTTAGAGTCACATCTCATGACATCATGTCCTGTTTTAGTTGGTTTAGACGCCTGTGGTCTGTGTTGCCTTTATATTTGAGCTGACTGACACTCGTCTGTTCAGCTATATAATTGGTCTGCTTGTTATGCGTGTCCCACAATTTGAATGGCAGCATACACATTTATTCAAAAACACACTAAAGGTGCTTTTTCGCTTAGTATGGCATGGTTTGGTCCAGCACAGCTTAATGCTGGGGGCTTTTCCTCTGCGTCCAAATCATAGTACATAGTATCTAGTGAGGGTCCAAGCAAGCCATACCATTCAAGTCTGCATAAACTGGAAGTTGCAGAGACTTACTTCAGTATGTTGATATACTTCCAACTGAAACGTAATATTAAATTGGAGGTAGGGCTTTCTTTTTGTGCATCATTTCCTCATAGTAAACTAAGAGGGGCTTGGTTAAGAATATTGTGGCTGAAGCAATCAAACTGATGTCAACAGAGGAAACACCACTCTAACCGTGGAAGTAAATGGTCAAACTTTAAAGATTAACAAAACTTTTATAACTGTTCACCTAAAGAATAACAATGTGCGCTACACAATAAACATTGTAAATTTTTGTTTTAACAAAATGTGATGTATACACACTGCTGATCATGGATTGGTCAGAAAGAATAGTCACTACAAGCATCAACTGGATTTGCAACAACTCGCTATATTTAAATAAAATTTAAATTTAAATTGTTAGTTCGCACGACTAAACCATTTTTACACCACCACATTTAAAAGACACCTGAAGTGGCAGCTTTGTGGTCAGTAGAAGAGGTCCAGACACTTCTCTAATTGGGAGCCAAAAAGTGAAACCATTCAGAGCTGGATGGGACGACCCAGAATGAAAAGATTTTAAGGAGGTCATAAAAGTACAAGCAGCGCAACTCCAGTGATAATTCCACCCACTTTAAGCAGTACTAAACTGCAGAGGAAATGCAAACTAAGCCAAGCTAAACCATACCTCACAATAAAAAAAGATGGCTTAACAAAGCAAGCCAAACTTTCTGTGGATAAATCCTTAACCGAAGCAAGTACTGATGACGTTTTAACTCTAGTTGTTCCAGTCAAGTCAGCTGGTTAGTTGTTGAGTCACGGGCTACTTGGTGTGATTGCTAGATGAACTTACCAGTTGTTGACTTGAAGTAAAGTCAGGTTTGTTTGAGTTGCAATTTGCTTTTTCTCTTCCTCAGTGGGATAGGGGTGCTAAATAGTTGGAAAAAAGAGCATTTTATATTATTATAGGTTTTATTATAGATATATAAATATTCCAGGTACAACAAAACAAAAACACAGACTGACTTTAAACATTTGTTTGCCTACTAACCGCAATGTGCTGGAAGAGCCAGGAGCGCATGACGTTGGTTGCCTGTTTCGGCAGAACACCACGTTTGTTTTTAGGTGAGCTGTCGTCTCCCCCGAAGAAACTCAAGTCCTGATTGAGCTGAAGTTGGAGCTACAGGAAGCACAAGGTGTCAATAGCTGTTTTTACGTCACCCTGTGTTAATGTGCATTTTGAAGTATTGCATCAGAAACAAGTGATGGACTTAATTTGCTAATGTTTTATTGCTAGTTTTAAAAGGGTTTAGGCTTTGCATTTGCACAATAAACTCTACATCTACATGACCAATCAGCCATCTCAATTATGCTTGCCTTGTTTACTGTTGTTACTAGGTTACCAATAATACAGTACAGTCCGCCGCTCTTAAAAACTTGATGGAAATGCATCTAATTCACATACAGAATTTTCTTTTTCATTCTTTGCAAACTTTGAAAACATTAATTTCACTTTAAGATGGAAACCCAGCTATTGGTCAGTGAACAAGCTAGAGCAGTGCGTCTCAACCATTCCTGAAGGACCACTTGCATGTTTTGGATGTCTGTCCTTTGTCTGTCACACCCATTACAGGGCTGTTTCTCAATTCCAAGAACGCAGAGAACGGACTTGCGTTCTTTTGAAGACCGGTCTTGCCAGGTGTCCTCGGAAGAACGAACTCGGGAGACCACGAGAACAGAGAACGCATCCTGTGAGGAATAAGATGCTGCGTTCTTCCTGATGGTCACATGACCTTCACGCGTTTTAAATGGAAAATTATTTAAACATTACAGCATTCCTACGACGATATATTGTTTTTCCCCATGTTTAAAATATATACTCTGCATAAAAACATTATAAATATACGTTACACTATATAAATAAAACAGATTTTAATACGAATTTCAGCAAATAAACACCCATAATGTGTTTATTCCTTGATTAAGATGTTCATGGTAATGTTTATATTCACCGTGTCATTTAGGAAAACTCCTGAGGTAAATAAGTTATATCTCTGAACTTTAATAATAAATCTAAATAAAAGGCTGCGCTTCCCACCTCCAGTCGCAATGACTTCTGGGTTTTCTAGAGCGAGATCGGCGCTCAAGTCTGGATCGGTGCGTCCTCGATATCAAGAACACATCCGGGAAGTTTCACGCGTCCTCTGTTCTTGCGGTCTTGAGTATTGAAACTGAACTTTGACAGTTGATGATGACGTTACACGAGGACGCAAGACCACTGAAGAACGCATATTGAGAAACAGCCACAGGTCTTTTAGTTTCTGCTAATGAGCTGATGATCTGAATCAGGTGTGTTTGGTTAAGGAGATATAGAAAATGTGCAGAGCTGGTGGTCCTCCAGGAATGTGGTTGAGAAACACTGTGCTAGAGCATAATACAAACCTGTGAATTCTGGATGTGTAATGCTCCAGGTGAGATGGCCTGTGTCACCACTTGTCCCTGTGGTGTGACCACTGTCACTGGCTGATATACTGTGTTACCTGCACAAAAAGGATAGCTTTCTTATATTACAAGGAACTATACATAGAATTAAAAATCCACAAGTAAACAGCAAACAAAATGATTAAAGTTAACAATACAGCAACCTTTTCTACCCTTCGATACACACATAAGAGAAATGTATTTCTCGAATAAGTAAAATCACGGGGACACCAGTTGAGAAGGTCAGCACTTTTAGGTTTCTTGGAGTACACATCGCTGAGGATCTGACATGGACTGATCACACAGATGCAGCGCTGAGGAAGGCACAACACCTCTTCTTCCTGAAGCGTCTCAGGAGGTTTGAAATGAGCCCGCACATCCTCCGTTCATTCTACACCTGCACTGTGGAGAGCATCCTGACTGGCTGCATCACCACTGGTATGAAAACAGCACCAGCAGCAATCGCAAAGGTCTACACAGGATTATGCGAACTGCTGGCCACATAATAGGAGGTGAACTTTCCTCCCTCCAGGACATCTACACCAGGCGGTGCATGAGGAAAGCCAAGATAATCATAAGCCACTAGAGCAGGGGTGTCCAAACTCGGTCCTGGAGGGCCGGTGTCCTGCAGATTTTAGCTCCAACTTTCCTCAACACACCTGCAAGGATGTTTCAAGTAAAGCCGGGGTCACACTAGACTTTACTCCCCATAGACTTCCATTCATACGCACGCGAATGCGTCAGACGGGAAACGCAGGGTCATGCGTCGAGTTTCGCAGGTTGCTGCAGTGCAAAGTTCAAGCTTGGTGAACTCTGACCTGCGAAATCGCATCACTTGACTGTGTGAGATGAATCCAGGATCAAAACATGACCTCTCTGTACAGAAATTTAAAACATGGAGCAATCGCTCGCTTTTTTAATGTCTAATCATCTTGTTTAATCCCGCCCCTTTTCGCAGCGCCGTACGACAGAATTTCGCAAGCTCAAACTCTAGTGTGACTTCGGCTTAAGCCTAGTAAGTGGTTCATTAGCTAGCCCAGGTGTGTCTGATTGGGGTTGGAACTAAACTTTGCTGGACACCGGCCCTTCAGGACCGAGTTCGGACACCCTTGGACTTTTCTCTTTGCTACCCTCAGGCAGATGGCATCTAGTCACGCACCAGCCGACGGAAGGAAAACTTTTTCCCACAGACTATCAGGCTGATGAACAATTGACCCACCTTACACAAACTTTTTCCATACCCCTCACTGCACACCCTCAAGATGTAGCATGCACTGCACTTTAACCAAATTTTTACTTAAAACAATATTGCCTACAATAATTCTCCACCAATAGTCAAACTATGTGTAAACCTTTTTGACTGTGTACTTGTCTATCTGTGCCTACATGGGAGTAATGTGCGTTTTTCTTAGCGCATTTATTGTCTTTCACGTATTACTGTCAACATTGCTAATAGTATATTGTTTTGTTTTTCTGGAGTATGTTGTTGTATTTTGTACTGTCTGGAGCCAGCACCTAAGCTTTTCACTCATCATAGTACATTTGCTGCTGATGATGTGACAATAAAAGTGATTTGATTTGAATGCTTTAATTTTTAATCATTAAATTATTCAAGTTAATCAATTTAAACTACATAACCATCTATCTATCATCTAGAACAGGGGTGTCCAAACTTGGTCATGGAGGGCCGGTGTCCTGGAGAGTTTAGCTCCAACCCTAATCAAACACACCTGAACAAGCTAATCAAGCTCTTACTAGATATACTAGAAACGTCCTACAGGTGTTTTGCAGCAAGTTGGAGCTAAACTCAGCAGGACACCGGCCCTCCAAGACCGACTTTGGACACCCCTGATCTAGAACATTTGCGTATGATTGTCACATTTTGTACGCTAGATAGAGTTTTGAATGTTAGTGTGGAATTTCACAGAATTTTCAAATAAGCCATCACTCACTATATAGATCTGTGAATACACCAACACACAACAACTGACCGACCAGCAAAGCTAAAACAGTAGTCCAAGTCAAAAGATTACAACAAATTATTTCAAACTAATTATTCATCATTTATAAAATATTGTGTTTCAAGAACCATTTTGTAAAAAGTCACCTAATTTTAACTTGCTTTAAATAAATATTACAAATGCTGGGCAAAAAACTATTGCGATTAGTCACATCCAAAATAAAAGCTTGTTTTGACATAATTTAAGTGTGTGTACTGTGTTTATTATGTACATATAAATACACACAGCCATGCATATATCTGAGGAATGTTTATTTCTATTTAGATATAAAAGATATGTGTATATGATACAAATTATATATAGATGTAAATATCTATGTAACAAATTTGTTTTGTATAGTTATGTTTGTGTGTGTGTACCATATATATATATATATATATATATATATATATATATATATATATATATATATATAAAATAAACATATATAATATACATACATACATAGTCAAAACAAAAACTTATTTGGATGCAATTAATCATGATTAATATTTGCCCAACACTAATTATTACACATTCAGAAAAAAAGCCCCCATGCTCTTGTGATATTAAAATATTGGCATGTGGATCTTTTCTGAAGATTCCAATTGACTCAGATTGATGCATAAATGCCACATATGTATAATGACTTTGCATGTTGCTTGTTGAAAAAAAAAAGAAAAAAGAAGAAGTTTAAGGCCCCGTTTACACTAATGCGTTTTCGTTTTGAAACGGCGTTTTAGATCAAAAACGATCCGCGTCCACACTAGCGTTTCATCTAGCATTTCTAAACATATCTCCGTCCACACTACTCCACCAATAACGTATATCACGTGACCATTTGCGCACTCTGGGTATGCGCGTTCAAGTATAAACAGGAAGCATGTGTCTCGCTCGGCATTTGGTTATTGTTAGTCAACAAACGCTGGTTGAACGATGAACGCGAGCGATTAGCGAGTGCTCGAACAATAGCTTGCCTCTTGCGAATATATGCAGCTGCTGTAGTAAAAAAACGCAGAGTTTAACTGCAAAACGGCACCTAAAATGGACAATAGTGCAAACAACGCTCCCATTTCTGTGTCCATGTTGTTGTTTACAGTGAAGGCTGGTCTACCGTCTTCCGTTATAGCGTTATAGTCATGTGATAGGGGCTTGACGAATAAGGGAAGGATACGCAATGATCCAAAAGCCCCAATCAGGTAGCGAATCTCAGCAGCCACACCTCCGTATTCAGATGTCTCCGTTTTCCCCCATCCACCCTGAGACGGAGCAGCAGCGTTTTAAAATAAAAACTGCTTCTCCAGTGTTTTCAAAACGCTCCGTTTTTGGGGCTTGAAAACTCCGGCGTAGTGTGGACGGATGGCAAAACCATAGCAAAACTTATGCGTTTCAAAACGAAAACGCATTAGTGTAAACGGGGCCAAAGACTTTGTGACTGAAGACTCAAAAATAGATGAACGTGTACCTGTGGCCACTTGTGATGGATTGACTGTAGTCACTGTAACACTGCCTTGTTGAAGACCAGACGAGGGCATCAGAAGGCTCTGAGGACTAAGGGGACCTGAGAAAGGGTTGGACAGCTGCAAAAGAACAACAACAAAACAAAACAATAATGAATCCTTCCAACACACAAGGTCCTTGCACACTGATGTCCAAAAGGTTTTTTTTTTATATTCATATTCAAGTGATGGCAGTGCACAACAACCTTTAGTGAGTAAAATTAACCATGAAAGTCATGTACCTGGTCATGGACCGGAGAGTACGGGCTGCCTGGATCTCCACTCAGCAGTGTTTCGCTGTTCATTTTGGCCTTAAGGCATGAAATGTAACGGCTGCAGAAATCCTTGCACAAGTCACTGACTTTCTCCAGCTCTAACAGATGAATCCTCAGCACCTGGATGGCCTTGACCATCTGATCACAATCAAGCAGACGCAGATGTTGAAGTCAAAATAAAGGCTATAAAGTGTGTTTACAGCCATTTTGACATCTCTTACCAAGTTGTCGAGGTCAGGGTCTTCACTAAAGAAGGCTTTGCCATCTTTCTCTTGACTGCGTACAAAGTTCTCAATGTCAACATCGAAACTGGCAGACGTGACGCAGTCAGACCCCAGAGTGGACTGTTCGCACTTTTCAAACAGCAGAGCCAGGAGAGGGAAAAGAGGATGTCTGTGGAGGAGGACAATCGTTTGTAAGAGACAAAACTATTTAAGGCATTCCACGGTTGAAGTTGATTTTGAACCATAAAAAACATCTTGTTATGCTGCTGTTGCAATTTATTAATATTATATTATTTTAATTTTTTATGAATTGTCACATACAATTGTTTGTAGAGCACGCAATTTGACCATTTTGATTTCGTCTCCATAGGCAAATGAATCGAAAGTTCTAAACCAAAAATAGCAGAAAATAGCTTACTTCCATTTTGAATAAGGTCAATAAGACGCTACAACACCTGGATTCTTCAGCTTCCCACTCTCTCCCAACTTGTGTTGTTTATTATTTTATTTTCCTTCTGTGTTGGTAGTAGGTGGCAAAATTTATAAATTTTATTTCTGATCCATTTTCTAAGGAATTTTAGGTGTCTTAGTTTTTATTTTCATTTATTTTGGCTTTGACCCCTCCATAAAGTTTACCTTGCTCAATTCCTGTTAATAAATAAACTTTTCTTGTTAATTCTCAGTGTTCTGTGATTTCGAAAAACGTTGGAGAATGAAAGCAGGGGCTTCAGAGATTGTGTGTACAGGAAAAATAATAATATCTTGCTGTACAAGTAGCTTAAACTTACTCATTCAGAGACAGGAACCGGGGACGTTAAACAACTTCAATCATAAGGTAAACACAAAATAAAAGTTTCCATCTGAAGCTCCTTCACGGGACTCGACAATTGTTAAACACTGGCTCCAACGGGCTTGCTACTCTCTGCGCTGCCCACACTATGCGACTGTGCGAAGGCTGAAAACGTATAAATCAACCTTAAAGGCCACCTCATCTCCACCTGATGAGCTCATTCTTAAACTGAGTGCGATGTTCTGTAGAAGCGTTTTGGAGAACCTTGGTTGTTGATAATCCTAGGTTTTGTATTGGAGGTGAAAAAATGTGAAAAAGTTCCTTTACCAGTCCCTGTATGTTTAACCTTCTTTTTTCCACAAATAAATAGGCATTCGATTTCAGATTAGATTTTTGTAATGGGCAATGGCAGCTTCATTCTCTTCAAACAGCAGCTTTCATGTAGCGCCTTCAACTGGTGTTTCTTATAAGATGCAGCTTTGTGAAATTGTTTTAAAACAAAAGCATATATACACGGTAAAACTGCAAAACAGAATAAAGTGTGTAGGCCTAATAGGAATTAATCAGAAATAAAATCAAATATATATAATTTCAATAATCAATGTATGAAGTGGCCTATTCATAAAGCATGTTTGATTAATCTGCTACTTTTAATATGTTTTTATTTTATATACAGCATGAAAATTGCACTAGCTTTTGCAGCGTTAGACTGCAGGATCAGAGAAAGCCAAATCCCATCCATAGACCCTCCCTCATGTAAGAAGGGGTCAATAGTTGACAAGAGACATTTAAACACCACTTGTCCGCTTGTGACTGGATTGATGAAAGCACATCTTAAAACCTGTGTGAATAAGTGATTGCAGTTACAGTAATAAAAAAAAAAAAACTGTATTATTGTGAAATACTAGTACAATTTAAAATAATAATTGTACAATTTAAAATAATAGTTGTTGGAATGGCAATGTTGAACATTACACAATGTCTTCTTAAATAAATAATAAAGAAAATTTGACATTTCACTAAAGACAGAGTTAAGATGCTGTTCTTTTATCCCGCATGGATGCTGTGAAGATAAACGAGAGACCAAGACCTCAAGTATGGTGAGCATGAATGAATGACAGCCTCTAAAACGGTCTAAAACCTCCCCTTTTTGCACAGTAGGCCTGCCTTGTGTTTTATTTGCTAATTCAAGCTATTTTTAAAAGATAAATATAATGTATAAAACTATACTTTATTACTTCATAATACCTATACATCTGATAAGCTTTTTATATTAATGGACAATGCACAGATATTGATGTTTCATAATGCTCACTACATTATTTGAATCTACCAAGCTTAGTTTACAATGTCTGCAATGTTTACATTGTTCTACTTACATTAAATCTAAATCCCAAATTTCAGAAATGACAACAGATTGTTAGGATTTAATTAATGTCAGTTTTATTGTTATTGAATTATGGCATTTACTTGAAAGATTTCATTCATTCATTCTCCTTCTGCTTTGTCCTTTGTTTATCAGGGGTTACCACAGTGGAATGAACCGCTACTTGACAGATTTATATATTTGTAATTTTAGGTGTTTTATGTTTAGTAAAATAAATTATAATTAAATCTTTAGTGATTTTCAACTAGTTACACCGTCTTGTCTTAATAGGTGGATTTAGAGGTTTTTGCAAAAAAAAAAGCACTGGTGGATTTAGCTGGTTTTCACGCAAAAGAAAATCTACCTTGTTAAAAACCAAAGAAATGTCTTAATGACATTTTTGAAAAAAAGGTATTTTATTATAATATATATGTGTGTGTGTGTGTGTGTGAGCACAGTTATAGGATATTTAAGACTTGACTTTATCGTGTCTCTCTCACCTATATATACAGGCTTTGTCTATATCCATTTGTGTTTGTGGTTCATTGGATACAGGGCTGCTCGAGTTTCCTGCGTTTCCATTGGAAAAGCCCTTTTTAAGGTCATTCTCTGACTGCTCCATTACCTGCATCTGTTCCAGGAGAAAACAAAAAATACAATTTCATACTACACTTTATATGTAAAAACTTGCAATCAAATGCACAAATTAAACAACAATGAAAAACATATTTTGATGTGGTTTAAAATGCTAAAGTTCATTTTAAGTTGAATAAACAACAGTTCATCAAACCATTTTTATAGACATTGCCTATCTACAGAATAACACAAATATAAGAAATACAATGAAAGTCATTTAAACAAAACAGGTTATTAGCATCAGACATTTTACATTAGCCATTTTACATGTAACAGAGAGAAACCGGATCATGAAAAGTGCCAAAGAGAAATAATTTGTTCAAAACATGAAAGATTCACACCTACCTGCTGGTCTCCCTCTGGGTATTTGTCTATGGACACAGACTGGGCAGCCATCATATTCAAAGTGGCCACTGCCAACACTGGGACATTATATGGACAGGCAGCAGGAGAGGACCTAAAGGTAACATTAAATCTTTCTTTAAAAAAAAAAGCTTTACACATTACAAGCCAATGAAAACTCATGTTACATGATGTGTAAACCACTTTTTATATACAGGGGCCTCCACTAATAATATTATCTTTTTTTTTTTTTTTGCCGAAAATATTAACAATTCTCCAGTTGGGATTTTTTTGGTCACTTGAACTGTCCTGCTAGAGCTACTGATATTGGACAAATCTAACATTGCAATATTTTGTTATTCTGCAATATTTTTTTGCGATATGAATACAATTTCACCAGATGGCTTGAATAACTCTATTTGGAAAGAATTAATAATTTAAGATTGGTTGGGATGATTCTGTAGAGAAGTGCATCTGCATAAAATATATTATAACCCTCTACAAGCATAGATCAATACAATAAAAAATGCAATTGAAATAAACAGTTTTATCATTTTCCGAGTCTCACAGTATTTATGTTATAATAATAATAAAAATTATTCAATACAATTAATCATTATTAAAGTTACAAACGAAACAATTTCTTATGTCTGAATGCTTTTAAAATCATTATAGTCACAGGCCTCAAAAACTCATGAAAACTAAAAATATAATAGACTCAACATTGCATATACTGCGATGTGACTTCTGCAAATAATCACATTGCAATATTGATGCTAAAACGATATATTGTGCAGCCCTACATCCTGTTGACAGTATGTTTGGACAAAACAGACAAACACTGTTTCTAGGCAGATTCAAAACACTTTCAATTAAGTGGAATTTTTATATTATTGCTTTTCAAACCCTTTTCATATACTCATTTCCACTGTGTGAAGCTCAACAATCTTTTACACATTGATTTGAATGACTGAGTTTGGCCTGCGTGGAAAAATATAAATGGAAATAACTGAAAAAACAGACAAAAATATCTATAGGGTTCCCGATCATTGTGACCCATATAAACTTTTAAAACTGCTGTGATTGCAATCATTTGTTGTCAATGAGTTGTGATTTTGCTAATTAATAAATAATTCAAAAGGTTAACCCTTGTGTACGGTTCAAATTTAATAGCAATCTAATAATCATGTTCATGGCTGTTTTTGCCCCATTCGCTTCCATTATAGCTACATTTTTTTTTACCTGCAAGCCTTGTAACCAAATAATTATGCATTCTTGATTGTTGGTGATTTTCCCTGTTGGGAAGAGGTAAAATTGTCTGTTGATCATCAGCTGGCACCTTTAAACCCTTTAGATTGGCCAGTGCAAATACATTTTTGGCTTTTATATGGATTTCCATAGAGTATAACAGCAAATTAGAGTGTGCATGCATAGAAGTAAAGTTGGTTTTATATTCACACATTCAGACTTTCTCCTTGATAATAAAATTTAGGAAATGTATTGTTTGCTAATTCTAAATAATGAAATCATATTAGCAATGACTATCAAAGTACAGCATTGTTAACAGGCAATTAAATGGTGCTAATGTTGTTTTGAGGTCATTCTTAGATGTGATTTCAGAACAAATATTCAAAGTACCATAGTAAACAATACAGGGAGTGTGTCACTGAACGAATGTGTGAATACAAAACCAACTTTACCTCTATTGTGCATGCATAAATACACTAACTATGTTTACCATGTTCTGAAAACTCAGGCACTTAGATTTCACATACATATCAAGGTAAGTGCACAAAGGTCTCTCTCACACTATACGCCCTATAAACTCCAAAAACAAAGTTTTTTGCATTGCAACTGATGATGAACAATACAAATTACAACTTTTACCTCTTCCCAAAACCACCAGCAATAAAGAACGCAGTTATATGATGTCATCGATTTACAATCAAATAATGTGATTATAGTGGGGCAAAAACAGCCACAAACACAATAAAAGGGTAACAAATTTGAAAACTGTTTTGAGCTTTTGAAAGTTTTCAAAACAATTTCTCAAAATAAGTGTCAAAATATGTCACCAAAAATCATTCCATTTGCTGAAACTGTGAAAGTTGTAGCCAAATTGAGACATAAACATAACCCAAGAGTGAATAAAAACATCCGCAACAGCACACAATGCTTGTACAATAAAGCCATTTTTTAACAACTTTCTTTCACTTTATTTCCAAGGGTACCAATATTAGGAAGACAATGTACATAAATATAGTTTATTAAATCAAGTTTTTTTCCACTACATCCAGCTAACCAAAATGTGAATGGTAGAATGTATTGATATGAAAATTCAATGTTACGCGCTACTGTAGATAAGCAGTTCTAGGCTTTGCAACACAGACATTCAAACACCCACTGGCACATCTGCTCTGGTGGGCGCGAATACTGTAAGTTATAGACATTTTTATCCCACGTCTTTCGATATGGCATTTTTTCAGAAAATCCCAATTTTTACATGACATTTATTGATCAAAATACAATACGCAACTGTACCCTCGCTTCTTGTAATGTCTAATGTATTACAATAAATCGTAACGTAATTGCTAATTTCGTGTATAAACTGAAATAGGAGTAGATGCAGATTAAATAAACGTGAGACGCTGAACTGAAACATTTTGGAGCATTGGTCGGCTCCTTTACGTCATTGATTCTGAACTTAGCAAAACAAGAGACCGCTTATCAGACAATTATAACTCAAACGTGCGCATTATTTGGACTAGTGTTAGGGAGTAAATGTAGCAGCGGTCTCTAAAGTAGAAAACGTCATGTTCCTCTTTTTAACCACCGAGCAGAGCGGTTAGCTCGAGCTTTAGCCTGCTAGCAAACACACCGAGAACGAGTCGCTATAGCAGCGCGTGCGGCGAGCGCCAAACCGCAGCAGCGTCTAATCCTGCACAAGAGAGTGGTCCTGGTTGTGAAGGGAACGTAAAGGAGATTTTTAATTATTACTACATTAAAATATACAGTAAATCTGTTAATCTAGCCGGGAGGCTGTCTCGCGCTCCTCCGGCCTGAATGAGAGAGAGCAGGGGCAGTGGGACGCGGAGAGCCGCTAAACCCGGGCCTTCACTCAGCGCTCGCCCTTGCCAGAATGAAACCTCCTGTCCCTCAATAAAGCAGACATTTTTTTTTTCTCCAATCTAGACATATCCAGGATAAGATTGGCTCGACTGTCCCATGCAACTCCCATGAGCCCTAACACCGTATGCTCTCTTTCACTCAGCCCCGGGCATTTTTGTGTGTTGCTCGGATTGTTTGATTGATAGGGAACGGAAAAAGACGAGTTTGAGTGACAGCTTACCTGGGTGCCAATCTTCGTCACACTGACAAGCGGCTGCAGCAATCGGGATCCGCATTTGTCGCGCTACGTCATCACGCACGAGGACGCAGGGCACTCAGCTCATGAATATTTACGATCGGGGAGGAGAAGTGACGTGAGGCGAGCAGAAGTTCTCGCCCTCAGCGAATATTTTAAAAAACACTACTCGTTATGGGAGAGTCTGGGACAATTTACTTTTGCTTTTTTTTTTTAATTGTCCCATTATAGTGCTATTTAGGTCTTTGATGTCCTGACCAAAAATGTATTTTCATTCCTAACCAATTAACAGTGCAGGGCTCAGCAGACAGTTTGTTTTCTAGGACACAGATACAGATACAAACAGATCTATCTACATACAGAAAAACACAAATACATAGATAAATAAAATGAAAAATAATAGACAGACACATAACAACTGAAGACTGGCCTTTTTGAGTTGAATAATGGGCAGATTTTTGATCCTGTGATTTGTAACAATTTTTACTATAGTGCGCCACTTCTTTTAAATATAAAAATAACACTTAAATCCTCAATTATTTTGAGGATATAAGAAATGGAGGAACTATTCAGAACGGTTTCCCAATTAAATGAATTCAAGAAATATAGCCTACCATTTCAACCATTTGTCAATTCAACATTAGAAGCACACTTCATTCCTAAAGGCATTAGTTAACCCAAAAATGAAAATTATGTCATTAATTACTCCACCTAACGTCCTTTCAATCCCCAGAGGCCATCGTTCATCTTCGGAAAACAAATTAAGATATTTTAGATGAAATCCGAGAGCTCTGTCATCTTCCAGTGTTGGGGGTAACACAAGTAACTTGAGTTGCGTAATAATATTATGAATAAAGTAACGCATTTAATGCATTATTAATGTCTGAGTTACTTAAATAAAAATGTATAGCAAGTTATTTTTTGGCTTAGTTAATTCACTTTAAAAAAATAAATTGCTAAAAAATAAATTGCTAAATTAAAATGAACATAGCCATGTTCAAATCCCTCACACAATGAGCGAATGCAGAAACAGACAGAAATGAAGACGGCAGAGCCTTACATTTCTGCGATGGAAATATTGCTTTAAACTTTCATTAATCTGTATATTTGACATGTATAGCTCTGGGGTCAGGAAGTTCTCTGAAAATAACATTAACCTACATCATTTTTTTTAAATGTGTATTTTTAAAGTTAAATGATGGTTATACAGTGTGTTGTTAATCACAGAACTCCTCTATTAAAAACAAATACTGGCAACACAATGTACTTCCCTAGTAAAAAACATACTGAATCAGGAGAGACAGTTTTCTTCACAGTTTAACATCCTTTTGGAGCTTCATATGATTACAGCTGAAACACTGAAGTTACATGAAATGTTTGGACATTGCTTTTGTTTGCTTTTCCTGATTTTGAACACGACCCTATGCTGTCTATGTAGGATGAGAGAGCGCTCAAATTTCCTCTGAAGTATCTTAACTTGTGTTCTGAAGTTAAACAAAGGTCTCAAGAGATTGGAACACCAATAAAGTGTAAAGTAAGTTAAACAATAAGGCAACAATACAAATCCACACCACTCTCATTAAGTTAGGTCATCTGTTTTAATACACTATTTGCAGAAGTTTACCACAGAGCTTGAGATTTGTCAGCAATCCATCGTAAGAACAAAGAGACATGATGAATACACAGGGTTGTGGACAAAAGGTAGGTTTAACACAGGCCATGCAGTGAAGGCTCAGTGTTTGGGTGAGGGTCGGCCTGAGGAAGGCTGGGGCAGACGGTATTTGGCCATCTCTACATCCATATCAGTGAAGGTGTACATGTTGTAGTCGTGGTGCTGCAGGTTCTTGTACGTGGTGTTGTCGAAGGGTTCAGGTTCAGGTTCAGGCTTCGACGCTTTCTCTGGGGCTTGTTCTAAGGAAATTAATGCGAAAGATTAACTTCAAGACATGCAAAACTTGGTGCAAAAAAAAAATCACATGCATAAGATAGCACAAGTGGTGGTTTCATGAAAGCCCATATCATGTTGTGGACGAATGGGTTTATACTTTGCTGCGTTGCTCCAAAACACACAAATCAACAGGGGAAAAACAATACATAATATGGAAGAGTATTGATGAAATCTGATGAAATAAAAAACAAAGCAGCCTGAAAACATTTAATAAATGTTTAGTAAAACAAATGTCATCCATAGTGCTGTTTCATTTAAGTCTTAATCATGCTAGATGATATGCGTTTCTATAGTGCAGGTGTGAATTTAAGGCAAACAATCAATTCATGTCTGTCGTAAAACCACCATTTGTCAGAGATTCACTTCGCTTTATCAGATCATGCTCAACATGTAAGGGCCTTAAAGGGATAGTTCACCAAAAACTGAAAATTCGGTCATCATTTACTCGCCCTTTTTCTTGTTTCAACCCTGATTTACTTTTTTATGTTGAACACAAAAAAGATATTTTGAAGAATGTTGAAAACCTGTAACCATTGATTTATTTTTCCTACTGTGGATGTCAATGGTTACAGATTTCTTTGAAATACCTTCTTTAGTGTTCAACAGAATAAAGAAACTTAAAGCTTGAGCACATTTTCATTTTTGGATGAACTATCCCTTTAAGATACCTGAAGGACGATCTTCCTGTTAAAGCATAATCTCTCGCTCTTCAAAAGCAATTCTGAATGGAATTATCACACCTTTCATGGTGTTACAGTAATCACTTCCAATCCCCAGGTGGTCCTTCAAACAAAAAAGGGGCGAATGGCCTCCAGCTTTTTACCTAGACAGCCGTCTGACAGCTTCTCTCACCTTAACTTTAATTACTTTGTAATTTTCCATTACACATCCTACAGCTCCAGTAAATATAGTAAACCAGATGTTTATAACATAAGGATTCTTCAACATTACTCTCAGTTTTACAACACTCTAACAACAAAACCTACCTAAAAATGCATGAAGTGGTTAATTAAATATCACACATCAATGAATATTCTTTTTTTTCATTGCATGATTATGTAAACAATACTAATTCACAAAACAAGAAAATGTGTTCATCAAGCACAAAGTAAAACTGGCCCAGAAGTGAAGATGTTCATACAAACAACAGCAGAAAGAGTGGCAAGTTAGGAAAAGTGCTTTAAATTGTCCAAGAATTCAATAAAATAACAGAAAGGCACCAAAAACGGCAAGAAATAATAATAAAATAATGAATTAGTGCTACATTCATGGAGGGGGAAACTGAAAATAAATTCTGAGCACATTCACTTTCAACTCCATGATGTTAAAGACTGAATTACAGTGTATTTATTACCGTAAATATAGCTGGTCATAATAAATGTTATTATCAGCTACTTTAAAATGAGGATTTGCTAATTGAGGTGTAAAGAAAATGAAAGCAAACTCATTCTACCCCTCCAGTATTCTTAAAGGCTTTCACACATACTGCAGATTTATAACTAGAGTGTCAGCATTGCTTGTTCTACAGGTTTTCCTACAGTACTGTTATTGAGGAGAGATTGTTTTTGATAATCCATCATTTCATCTACAATTTTAAAAACAGAACACAATCTAATTTTGACTGACGACCAACTAACTTTGTTTTATCACTGGCCATGATGATCATTGTATGTTTGCTAATGTTACAAATAGGCATGGGCCGGTATAAGATTCTGACGGTATGATAACCTTGGATAAAAATATCACGGTTTCACGGTATCACAGTATTGTGATTACTGCTCTAAAATATATTCTTTTTAAATGTCTGAGTAAAAAACTAAAAGTTTTTTCCCCTTTGAACACAATATAATTTATTTTGAGAAACATTTATCATATTTTGGAGCAGTAAACGTGCCAGGCTAAATAATGAAAATTAATCATTGACTTCTGCTGTCTTCATTAGTTTCAAAAACACAGATTTAAAATGGCATCTTTGGATATCTTTTCTGCTGGAGATGCTGTTGTAAAAAAAAAAATGTTAAAAAAAAAATCTTACACATACCTTAGGATTGGTATTAGAGAAAATTTTGGCGGTATGATAACCTTGACTTTTCCAAACCGCGGTATACCATGAAAACGGTTATCGTCCCATGCCTAATTACAAATGGTTAGTTTATACTTGTTTATGGCTGTATGTGTAAATGCCCCTAGTTAGAGAAATGCAGAGCACAATTTAAGCAACTATTATTATTTTGGAAAACAAGTTTGGTTCATTTATCTTTAGATCTGCAGCTATGTTGTAATGTGTTATGCCTAAGGAATTTCACAATGCACAAAGGATAAGCAAGTGGAAGCCAATTCAAACCACAACCAGAGAAACAGTCAATCTAGTTAGAATGAATTAATTCCAGAAAAGATGTCATGCAAAATTTAAACAATATAACAGTTAATAAATTAAAGAATAAGAAGCACAATTAATGTAAAAGTTGCAAAGCCATCTGTGCGAAAGCCTTAAAGCCCTGATATACTTTGAGAAAAATTGATCAACGCACTGATTTCTCTTTATTTCGAACAAAAGTAGACCAAAAGTTTGTTTCAGGAGTTTAAATTTTACTGCCAAAAACTAACTTTCCTAAAAATTTTGTTTAAGATGGTAAGCAACTATTGTCGGTTTGTGTAATTATGTGAAAGCTATGTATGGCTCTGGGGTTCTGCCTTCTTTGACATTGACATCTTCTTTATTTCTTCTCTTTGGTGACACTTGCTTATAATCTATTGTATGAAGTTATATGAAATAAATGACTTGACTATAGTGTCGAATTCCAGAGCTTGTGCGAACACTGTATGCACATCACTATATGCACTATATGCACATCTTAACAATTGTCATCTCACCACTGTCACCTTCGTAGTGTGTTTAATTATTGAGAGGAATGTTCGCTAATGGCTCATTTCCAATACGTGGTATGGTTCGGTACAGTACAGTATGCAAAGATTTCCATTTTCACTGTCAGAAGTCGTGAATGGTACCAAATTAGCAAACCACACTGTAATGTACCACTATTGTAAGGGTACCTAGCATGCAACCAAAAGGGTGGGGCCAGACTTAACACAGAATGCCGATTTGTTTACAGAGAATCATCACTTGTGCGTGCAATAAGGGGAATGACAACACAGGAAGTGCAATTTTTTTGCAATAATGGTGCGCAGCAATATACCATGGTCGACCCCGGAGGTGCTGCCGTTCCTGGGTGTAACTGGTGATGAAAGATTGCAAAGGAAACTGGAAGGCATGGTAAGAAATAAAAAGCAACAAGAACAAGATCTGATGCATGTCCTCCATTGTTGTTTATGACCTTTCTTCTTTGCAACGGAATGACCTAGATTGGAAGTTTGCTGCATTCCCAACAGCCACCAGGTATCGGTACTATGAAAGTGTAAATGAAGGCCTGATCAGGGTTACACATCCCAGTATTGTACTGTACCATACCGTACCGCTTACTAGAAATGAATGTAACTAGAGAAGAGTCAAGCTTTAAATTTAAAAAAAATTATTGTAACTTTTTTTTTTTTTTTTAATTGAACGAAATGTTAATGGTTTAATCCATTTCATTGATCTATGCCAAGCTAAACTCAGTTAAAACTGCTTTTTTAAATAAAAAAAATGGAAAAAGTCAACTGTTTAACTCTATCGGTATTGTAAAAAGAGCCTTTTACCAAAAAAGTTACTGTGTTCCTTTAAATCAAGAACAAATAGAACCACACTATGAGTATATCAGGGCCTTTAGTGTAACAGCAATCCCACTGTAGCCATGAAAAGATATTAGTGCAGAATAAAATGATAAGAGAAATGTGTTTCTGTGATGTAAGGGATCCAGAGAAAGAAACTGAAGATGTGTGGTGTACCCTTAGGTGTTTCCACAACGTCTGTCTGAGCCAGTGCCTCGACAGCATCAGCGGCTACAGGCGCAGGGTCTACCAGCTCTTCTGAAGGGGCTGACGATGCTCCTGCCTCAGCTTTGGCTGAGAGATCTTCAGATTTAGCTGCAACATCTCCAGGAGCCTCAGGAGGACTAGCTCCAGGACTAGTTTCTGTAGAGACTTCTGGGATGACTCTGACAGCCTCTTCTACTTTGATTTTTGGTTCCTCTGTAGAAGCAGTTTTAACTTCTTTGGCTGTTATATCTGCTATCTTGTTAGGAGTGCCAACTTTCAGAGATTCACTGGGAGCTTCAGGAGTTGCTTTAGTTGCTGAGGAAGACACTTTAGGAGCAGGATCAAGAATTGCTTGAGTTGCTGAGGAAGACACTATAAGAGCAGGATCAACAAGGGTCTCCGCTGATCCAACTGGTTTAGCACTTGGTGCAGGCACTTCTGATGTTGCTTCAGTCACAGTTTCAGCACATTCTTCTGTAAACGAGGCAGATTCAGACTTCCCTTTCTTGTCTGCAAGATCAACTTGTTCAGTTGCCAGACCAGAACTCTTTTTCTCCTCTGCTTTCTTGCCTGTCTGTTCTGGTGGTTCTGTCTTTGGTTCCTCATCATCAGAGTCTGAGTCTGAATCAGAGTCACTGGTGGATGAGGAAGATGGATCTTCTTCATCTTTTTGAGCTTCTGAGACAGGATCCAAGGCCTTTCTTCTTTCGCCTTCTGTAGTGGCTTTACCAGTAGCTGGGATTTCAGTGATCTTTGGCTCTTCTACAGCAACATCAGCTGCTGCTGTATCGGCTTGCGGACTGTCAGTTGTCGTCTCACTTGCAGGAGTTGTGGAAATGGCCTCAGCAGTTTCAGATTCACCTAAGGCTACATCTTTGGAAGGAAATCCTGTAGCAACCAGCTTAGAAGGGAAGGCAACTGCAGGCTTGTAAGCTAGAAGAGATGCTCTCTCATCTGCCTCTAGGGCTGAAGAAATGGCTAATGGGATAAGACATGAGATTGTTTTAACAGTTTATTGCATTTAAAGTAACACTCGTTTTTTGCACATAGACTCATTTTACAAGTCCCCTAGGAGTTGAACAGTTGAGTTTAACCATTTTTTAATCCATTCAACTGATCTCGGAGTTTGGCAGAAGCACTTTTTTGCTTAACTTAGCATAGATCATTGAATTAGACCATAAGCATCTCGCTGAAAACAAAATAAAGAAGAATTTTAATAATTATCCCATTTAAAGCTTGACTATTCTGTAGTTAGGTCATGTACTATGACAGAAAAAGAAAAGTTGACATTTTCTAGGCTGTTATGGTAGGAACTATACTCTCATTATAGCAAAATAATCAAGGAGCTGTGCTACCATGGCTGCAGCAAGTGCATTGATATTACGCAGCTTAACACTTTTTTACATTTTTGAGCGAGAAGCTAATGGTCTAATCCAATTCAATGACCTAAGCTAAAAGGGCTCATACCAGAAGATCGAATAGATTAAAAAATTATAAAACACAACTGTTTAACTTATAAAAAAAAATGAGCCAATTTCCAAAAAATCTTGGTGTTCCTTTAAGAAACCCTCTTCTTCAAATGCAATTACTAAACCCAGCAAACACTATGAGAAATCTTCAGACACTCTGTCAAAGTCCCTTTGAAAAGAAAGTAGGTCTATTTAGCAGCCAGCTTTGCGCAACCTCCCAGGTAGCTTTTTCTATCAAAAACAAGGCATGCAAAATATATTTTTTTAAATATTTAAGTTTAAAAAGATACAAATCTGATTTTTAAGTGGAATCTTACAGAAATGCTAACTGTGCATCTTTAGCTGAGATCAGGGTTCAAAACTGCCTTTTGCAAGGTGTAAAGAGCATGAATATTCCAGAACAGTAAAGTGTTTAAGCCTACTTCTAATAAAAAAAGATAAAAAAAAATATCAGTGCAAACATTTCTTTCTCTGACCTTTCTATTCATTAAAAAATCCTGAAAAAAATCACTGCTTCTTAAAAAACATTATGTAGCATCATTGATTATGACAATAATAATTGGATAAAAATAAATATTTATTTAGCATTAAATCAGCATTTGATTATTTCTCAACGATCATGAGTAATGGCTGTGAAAAGCCATCTCTGTAGGAATAATAAATAAAATAACATTTTAAAAATCTACTCAAAAATCAGAAAACAGCTACTATAATTTGTAATATTGTGAATTTTTGATCATATACCAATTCTGTATTTAGCTCAAATAAGTGCAACATTGTTTTAATAACCTCAAAAATCTTACTGACCACAAACTTTTGAATAAAAATAGTGTATACACTACTAAAACAACTCAAATTATCTTTATCTAATTTGAATTGTACAAATAATTCTGTTCCCCTCTCTAAATTATGATGACCATGACTGACAGTAGCAAATTTTGTCATGCCTTCAGTGCCCCACAACAAGCAAAGTCACCATTACTTTCACGTTAACGTATTACAAATAACTGAACAGTAAAATCAGCGAGGAATCCTTCGACCAATGCAATGCGTTAAAAAAAGCAGTCATTATAACGTAGGCTTACTGTTATACATCCTCAGGCAGGGTTCTTAAGTGAGGAATTGTATCCTTTTTAATTTGAAATCACAGAATATCACAGATGTCGTAATAAAAGCTCTAGGATCTATAAACAGCTAAAAGTGTAGTTTTTACATGCCATATAACTGATACCAGACCTTTTAAAACTTCTTATTAGAAAATGATGTTAAAAGGATGGACATGATCTTATTTAAAGGCTTAACGGCGGTCTAATATCCACAATAGACATATTGACCACTTGAGAGTGCACACACATGCATGACATAAATAATATTTAAAGCTAAACATATAGCCTAAATACCTAGCTTGATCTCGTGTGGAAACTTAACTAATTTACATATAGACAAAAAATTGGCTAATTCATACAAATTCATATGATGTTAATCATAAGAAAATGTAAGATTTCTAAAAGAAGGCATGGCCTAAACCCCACCCCTAAACCCAACGCTCATTGGGGATGAGAAATTTGTATACTAATATGTACAAATGAGATATTACAAATTTACACAAATTAGCCACTAAATCGAAAAGTTATGAATTGTTGTGAGATGAAATACTGTTAGTGCTCAGTAAGACATGCTTCAAAAATTAAATAAAATTTCCACTTTAGGTTAAAATATTTAGATGGTAATATATAGTAATCAATCAAACATGTATTTTGTAAAACATGTGTAACTTCCTTCATCTTCTTAAAGAAGCACCATAATAATAGATAAACAAAATGTCTTTAGTTACATTGAAACACACACACAAACATATTTATTTGTGTGTGTGAGAGTGTTTTGATTTTCTATAAAACTTTTTCCAATATAATACAGTCAATCTGACTTTCTAACAATATTATATATGTACACACAAAAACATACATGTAAATAGTGCAAAGTAACAAACTGCTTAAGTGTACATAAGGTTCTGTATAAAGCATTTGAACAACATAATGATTATGGGCCCATCAGCTAATGAGCATTGAGCTCTTGAACATTACATATTTCCAACTGCCCCAAATGCTAAAGTAACAAATGACACATGAATTGTGTACATGTAATACCATAAAATACATATTTACATTTATGTTCACGTGTCCTTAAATGACATGAATTAATTGTGGTGCTTCTAAATACAGTAAGCGATGTAAAACAGATGTTTTTTGCAAATGTTTTACAATAACACCATTAGCTCCAAAGAAAAGAGCAACAATTATTTATTATATATATATATATATATATATATATATATATATATATATATATATATATATATATATATATATATATATATATATATATATATATATATTATACAGTTGAAGTCAGAATTATTAGCCCCCCTTGGAATTTTTTTTTCTTTTTTAAATATTTCCCAAATTATGTTTAACAGAGCAAGACATTTTTCACAGTATGTCTGATAATATTATCTCTTCTGGAAAAAGTCTTATTTGTTTTATTTTGGCTAGAAATAAAAATTATTTTTTTAAGGTCAAAATTATTAGCCCCTTTAAGCTATATTTTTTTTCGATAGTCTACAGAACAAACCATCGTTATACAGTAACTTGCCTAATTACCCTAGTTAAGCCTTTAAATGTCACTTTAAGCTGTATAGAAGTGTCTTGAAAAATATCTAGTAAAATATTATTTACTGTCATCATGGCAAAGATAAAATAAATCAGTTATTAGAAATAAGTTATTAAAACTATTATGTTTAGAAATGTGTTGAAAAAAATCTTTATATATATATATATATATATATATATATATATATATATATATATATATATATATATATATATATATATATATATATATATATATATTAGGGATGTGCACGATCATTCGATTAATCGATTAATCGAACGCATCAGCGACAATCGAGCATGAAAACGATGATCGATTGGCTCTAAAATTAAATTACTTTAAATCTTTCTGATTGGTTATGCTGGTATGTGGGCGCTAGTTTGATGTTTGATTGGTTATGGCTGCAGGGAGTTGCGGTCCAGAGAGACCTGAGCGCAGATGGAGTATAGGGGGTCACACACCAGAAGCGCCGCGTTGCGCCACGCAGCGCATTTCAGAATTCTAAACGTAGGTTTCAGGGTACACAGCGGTGCCCAGCCACGACTCAGGACACTTCATATTTCTGCCGCGCCACAGAGCGCCATCTGAATAGTTTCATTTTAAATACCATGCGAATGTGCGCGTCTGGTGTGTGATGCTTTCAGCTGTCATGTGCGCGCCGTGTCAGACAATCTTTTCGGCGAGGACTATATGGCACGAGTGATGATGTTCCACCGGATGACACCAAAATCGAAAGCTACTTCATGGAGCCATGCATCTCTCTAAACCCGGATCCTTTATTGTGGTGCAAGTAAATGAGTCTCGATCTGCAAGGCTAAGCACCTTTGCCCAGTGGTACCTGGCTGTTCCTGCAACTTCTCTGCCTTCTGAGCGCCTTTTTTTCCACGGCCGTCTAATTGAAATTAAACTTCGCACTCGGCTTTCATCGGAGCATGTAGACCGACTGATCTTTTTGAAAAAAACATGTAGTCCTTCCTCGTGTTAAGTTTTATTAGCCATGCATGATAATATATTCAGGCTGTTTTTGTTTTAAGTTTAAGCAGCATAGTTAAATTAGTCCGGCTTTATTTTATTTACCTCCACTGACTGGTCAATTTGAAAGAAATGTTACTTTACCTAATCTTTAAGTTTTATAGATGTGGTAAAAAATATTCAGGCTATTTTTATTTTAAGTTTACACAGCCAAATTATGCTAGCTTCTAATTTTAGTTAGGCTATGTGCTAGAGATGCGCGGATCAGCTGAAATGTCACCCGAACCCGCTCCTTCATTCTAATCATCCGCTCGCCACCCGCCCACACATTTTATTTTATTTTATTTTATTTTATATTTGGATATATATATCCACTCCCGAGCCCGCACCCGATCGACACTTTAATAATTCTAATTCTTTGTTTTAAGCATGATGACAGATTACTGTGGATGGTTCGTTATTAACATCAGATTCAGCTTTTACATATGGAAAAAGATAACAAAAACGGTGTCACTTCTGCCTAAACAGCAGCTATGTTATGTTATGTTTATAGGCTATGTTATGTTTACTTGGTCTTTTTCTTTGCACTGTGCTTGGGCGTCTCATCTTCACATTCTGCGAAGTCCACTCTCTGTTTTTTTGCTGGTCAACTGCTATGACCCACCCGCAATTAATAATAATGTATTTTTTATTACCCGACCCGCGGATTATCTGCAGCGCCCGCGGATAGCCTATAACGCCATCCGCGCATCACTGTGCTACTTAACAGCCGTTTGGTTAAGTTTTGGTGAAACTTTATTTTTGCAAACCTTTTACAAAAAAAAAAAAACCCTTTTTGATCCACATCTGTTGTGATGCTGCTGAAGTAAAATATTGTTTTGGTAAAAATGTCAGTTGAATAAAATAACTGAACTGCAGAGTATCATGTGTTTTTATTGTTGTTGTCAACAATATAGAAAAAAAAGGTAGGTTATAATTTTAAAAACGGATCCAAAAAAATTATAGTAATAATAAGACACATATTGAAGGGGATAATACTGTAAAATAACTTTGGTTTCTTTTTTCTGCGCGGCTTCAGTTGCCGTTTTTTTAAAGCGCCCTGTAACGGAGAACCGCATCCACTTTCTGGTTGGCATGTAGTTCAAGCTCACATGCATTTTGTGTAGATAAACACAATTTGTAATATAATATTTTCATATCGTGTCTCTAGGCTTTATGATTAATTTTATTTACACTGCCTCATGTAGAAAATCTACATGCTTCACGTCAGTGGCATCCTGGGCGAACCACCTGCTTTTAGAAATGTACTTAGAAATAAAATTATTATTATTATTATTATTATTATTATTGTACAATTATTATTCTAAATAAATAACAGAAATCAATCCAAAATGTAACTGGAAAAAATGTAGACACAGCTGGAGTGATCGCAAAAAATCTTTTGCTTGAATATTAAAGTCAATTCTATAGAATACAAAGAATATATATTTTATGTAATTATCTGTAGTCTTAGACCCGACTCATGGCTGAGAATTAATGTTATTAAGTCTTACCTCCCTGATTCATCATCTCTGCTTTCTGCTTCATAGCCATATAGTCAAAATAAGATCATCATCATATAATAACTTTAGTTTTGTCGACTTGCAAAGCTCGCTGCGCGCCGACACCTCTGCATTAAAGTTACTCCAGTTTCACAGTACATAAGCGGCGTGTATTTTACCGCCGTGCATGTAGCCTAAACAACCGGTAGGCCTTTTCACACCGGGTGCAGAGCAGCGCGTGAGGTGCGCGGGAATGGTTTTCTGCACGCATGCATGCATCAGTTTGCTTTCACCACCTTTGTTTCGGTTGCACATAGACAATAACAAACTTGCACATGCAAAATACGCCAAATGTGAATGGCCTCTAACGTCTTTATTCTGGGATTACTACTTTAAATTAATACACTACATAAAGTACATACATAAAGTAAATCGTAACTCAAAGCTTGTACTGGGGCTCGTTTTTGTCGCAACGTCTCCCCGTGCCACCCAGATGCCGCTATGGGCATCGACCATATTGCCCATGCCTAAATACGCCACTTGTTACACTTCTTTAAATGTTTACTGTGTTAACCAATATTGATGTTGATTTTTAATAACCCAACAGCGTTGATTTAATTGTTGTCTGAATCCTGTCATAGTTTTATCAACAACATTTTTAACATATATATATATATATATATATATATATATATATATATATATATATATATATATATATATATATATATATATATATATACACTTTTTTTTTATTGAATGTTATTTAATTGTCGCTATGACGCACACACGCCCCGCCTCTTGATTAAGCCCCGCCCCCATGACGTACACAAGCCCCGCCTCTTGATTAAGCCCCGCCCCGATTAATCGAGTACTCGTTTGTCAAACCTGTGGATTAATCGAAATGAAGAATGGTCAGAAATGCCCATCCCTAATATATATATATATATATTAATTCAATTCAGTCTATTTCACAGTTAAACTGCAAAGATTAACTCAAAAGTGGTCAAGTGCACAAGTGTGGATATTGGGAGAGAGGCAATCAGAAGTTGCATATTCACTCACTTGAACGCACAGTTCAAATACAGAACATAAGTCATGCAAGCAGTCCAGTGCTCAAACACCTCAAGTGTATTTAAACAGCAGAAGCGTAGCAAGATTTGCAGATGATGCAAAATGACTAAAATAATAGTGATTAAACGTACAATCATGCTGTACAGTGTCTGCACATGATACACACGCACACAAAACTTTAAAGCTTGATGAAGATGGTAGATGTCTGGTTAAAAAGCATGCCCTTACTCTTACTTGAAGCCTTTCCCTTTTTAGGTGTTTTCGGTGGGATGTCCGCTTTAGTGCACAGAGCTGCAGCAAACTGGGTTTTTGGTGGGCTCCAGCCTACACGCAGGAGGCACTGTAGCAACACATAAGCCATATAAATACAAATATTTAATATTTATATAACTTACGCTATGTAGTATGTAATAGCTCTATGTATCTGCTTATCGTCTCGCTGACAGTGAATGAATCTGACAGAACTCCTGATTTAACCTGACATCATCAAAGATTCATTCGAAAGACACTTTTAAGCATCACATTTACAAATTAACTCGTCTTCGCGGAAAAAGAGTTATATTAATCCACCATTACCTTGACAGATCCAAGTCGACCTAACCTGAGCAGGGACATGGCCATTTTGTTCTCCTGTTATTATTGTCCGTGTGGAAAAAATGATCTTGGTTGCTAGTAGTGACGTTCCGCTCTGTGCCGCGCCCGCGGCTACGGAGCGTGTGTCATCTATATAACTTAAGAGGCGTCAACTTAAGAAGTCCCAGAATGACGATGGCACATTTGTGATTGCTGGAAGGTTCTTTTTTCTGAGGTGCGTTTAAAAATATTGGACCTGGTAGCGTCCTGGTCAATCTCTTTTAAACATTGCGTTCTAAATACCCTCTAAACACTTACAAAAAACGTTTAAATAAGCTTTGACTAAATTCTTGGATATTGACAATATTTGCACACACACACACACACACACACACACACACACACACACACACACACACACACACGAGGAAGGCTTAGCGACATTGTCTATATTCATAAATGTAGAATGAATCATTCTAAACCTTGTTTAAAGGATTTATAGTTGATTTTCCATTCATATGTGGACTAAAGATACACATAGTAGTAAACAGTTAAAGTTAATTGAAAACTGAACTTGAGGTCTAACATACTGACATTTTGGGTATTGTTACTAAATTGTTTTGCATATTATATCTGAAATGTAGGCTAAAAGTAAACTTGAATTTTATTTATTTATTTATTTATTTTATTTGCATGTCTTAGAATAGCATATTGTTGACGTTGTTGTTTCTAGTAATGAAAGAAAAAAGATTGCTGAGAGCAATTCCAGCGTTATGGACGTGACATTTGCAGTAAAATCTCAAACATAAATTCGCAGAGAAAGTATGTTAACATCATATTGAAACATCTGGTTATATTTTCCAAAACAACTAAGAGTTATGAGATCAGAAAAATATCAATCTGTAAACATTTTTTTATATTTTAAATAAGGAAAATAAACATGCGTTATGGATGTGACCAAAAAAGTCTGTGAGTTTACAGTATACAACATACTTTGTAGAAATTCTGTGAATTAAACTGCACAACCCAAAAGAAACGATGCTAATCAAAAAGATAAGAGTCGGCTCACTATAGAACAAAAATGATTGATTTTATTTTATTTGACATTTTTGCATTTATGAGGGAAAATCCCCAATTTGGACATGACGTCTTTCCGTTATGGATATGTGACATGTAAAAATGGCACTTGTGTGATTTTGGTGAATCAAATATAATTGTTTGAAAACATTAACAGAGACATTTTTGAGTATTTTTAAAGTACTGTAAAATACTTGTTTGCACAAAAAAACGCAGAAACGGTTTCCGTATTTTAGTGAAAACTTAATTTTTTTCATGGCAAGGTTGATGGAATTGCTCCTGATATTGTTTCGAATCTCAGCATGACTTCCTCTGCTGACTTACACACTTACATTAACTGCATTAAAGGGACAAAAAATAAAAAAATGACTATTAATCTCCCTCAAGAGCTCCCATACTTTTATGGTTTTTATTCTGTTGAACGAAAAAAGAAGATGAAAAATGTTAGAAACCTGTAACCATTAACATTTATAGTCAGAAAAAAACAAATACTATGGACATCAGTGGTTTCAGGTTTCCAACATTTTTCAAAATATCTTCTTTTGCGTTAACAGAAGAAAGAAAGTCAAACAGCTTTTGCAAAATGCTAAATTTGGTTATTTATATGAACATGATCTACAACAGATTTCTTTTTCTGTAGAACTCAGCATTTTAAAATGGTTGAAAAGCATGCTTACCTCTGGAAGAATTTGACGTCACCGCTTTTCTGAGGAACTGTTTAAAATTAGCAGTTTTAATCAGAATAGACTGATAACACTGTCTAGGGTACCACCATCAATGGTAATAAAATCAGCAAACAATATATCAGACATGTGTCTGGACAATATGCTAAAGATATAACAAAATTTAAAAGACTTATAAAAACCAGGGCAATACATTTAATTAAATGTGGTCATTTACAGTGATCTTTAGAATCATAGAATCATAGATCATAACTTTGTCAGTATGTTATGTACGATTAGTATATGCTACAGGGGTTGGACACTGAAACTGAAATGCCTGGTTTTCAGTACTACAATTGGACCCCAAAAATTGATTAGTATGGTGTAGGGCAGAGGTGGGCAAACTACGGCCCGTGGGCCATATGGGGCCCGCTAAACTCTTTCATCCAGCCCGCGAGGGAGTTTTTAAAATGCTGCTTCTGAGTAACGGTTTGGTTTCAGAATTAGTAAAATAATGATGCAATACAAGTGAACACGCGGTACAGTTAGCGCAACCAGTAAACTTAGAACACACTCTCCAGCCTGATCTCACGAGGAAACGTAAGTATTTAACGTCAGTTAAATTAAGTAAACTAAATTAAGTAATTAAGTAAACGTCAGTTTAGTGGCTAATTCGTACAAATTCCTACAGGTTCAGTCGTACGAAAATGTACGATTTTAAAAAGGAGGCGTGGCACCTAACCCCACCCCTAAACCTAACCGTCATTGGGTGATGTGCCGTGAGATTGCGTTGCACTCTCGGATATTAAAATGCACTCGACCGTTAATGACTGAAAATGAGTCAGGCAAAAAAAGAAAAATTGACTCTGAATGTCCTGTGTTTAAGGAAGAATGGACAACAAAATACTTCTTCACCAATATCGGACAGAAAGCGGTATGTCTAATATGCCAAGAAAGTATTGTTGTTTTTAAAGACTAGAACCTAAGTCGGCACTTTTCACGCAAACATTCAAATTATTTTTCATGTGTTAATATGAGATTTTTTCTATCAGACAATATCTTCTATTCTCCATGTAAAAATTATTACATTATTATTATTATTATTATATTTTATAAGGGATTATTTTATGATGATTGATAAGTAAGTGCAAATTAATTTGACTTGTAAATATGACTCAATAATAACTATAAAAAAATGTGTGAAACGTTTCTGTCCAATATTACATGTTCCATGCATACTGCCACTATAAATAAAAGTTATTTTTTGAAGGATTTGACATGTGGCCCTTCACTTGGTTTGCAAAACTTGATGTGGCCCTCGGGTCTAAAAAGTTTGCCCACCACTGGTGTAGGGCCTCCTTTTGCAACCAATACAGCATCAATTCATCTTTAGAATGACATATACACAGTACACAGTGGCCAGAGGGGTTTTGAGTCATTCTTCTTGCAGAATAGTGGCCAGGTCACTATGTGATGCTAGTGGAGGAAAACTTTTCCTTACTCACTCCTCCAAAACACCCCAAAGTGGCTCAATAATATTTAGCTCTGGTGATTGTACAGGCCATGGGAGATGTTCAACTTCAATTTCATCAAACCACTCCGTCACTAGTCTTGCTGTGTGTATTGGCGTGATATCATCCTGATACATGGCACCACCTTCAGGATACAATGTTTGAACCATTGGGTGAACATGGTCCTCCAGAATGGTTCAGTAGTCCTTGGCAATGACGCGCCCATCTAGCACAATTGTTGGGCCTAGGGAATGCCATGATATTGCAGCCCAAAACCATACCCGATAAACCCCTATGCTTCACTCTGGGCATAACAGTAAGGGTGGTACACTTCCTTTGGGCTTCTCCACACCGTAGCTCTCCCAGATGTGGGAAAGACAGTGCAGGTCATCAGAGAACAATACAATACGTTTCACATTGTCCACAGCCCAAGATATTCACTGCTGGCATCATTGAAACCGATGTTTGGCATTGGCACGAGTGATTAAAGGTTTGCCTATAGCAGCCTGGCCATGTATATTGCCAAATATAAAATAAAGGTTTTGGTGGAAACAGCAGAGTTGGGGAGCACATTTAATTCTGCAGTGATTTGGGCAGCTGTGCTTTTATGTTAGCACCTGGACATCCCTTTCAGAATCTTGCATCCACAGTTTTCCAGTGTTTGTTTCATTGTCCAACCCCTGTATATCAGGTATTAATAGAACAACATTAGCAAGACATTGTCACACTAGTATTTAGCTTAAAGTACTATTTTAGGAATTAACTAGGTTATTATTTTAACTAAGTTAGTTAATTAGTCAAGTTAGTGGATAACAATGGTTTGTTCTGTTGACAATTGAAAAAATATATATTTCTTAAGGGGGCTAATAATATTATTGACCTATAAAACTGTTTAAAAAAAAAAGCCTTTTTTCAAGCCAAACAAAAAAATAAGACTTTGCCCAGAAGAAGAAAAAATATTATAGGAAATAGTGTGAAAATCTGTTTAAATTGGTCTATTAAACATATTATATAAGAAATATGTGAAAAATAATCAAAATTTTAGATGAGGGTACTAATTTTGAATTCAACAGTTATTAATATTAATTTTGAAGTCAAAATGATTAGCCCTTCTCTGAAATTTATACATAGACACATTCAGTCAAGTTCGAAATTATTCATACCGCTTGGGTATATGTACAGTTGAAGTCAGAATTATTAGCCCCCCTTTTTATTTTTCCTCCAATTTCTGTTTAACGGAGAGATGTTTTTAACACATTTCTAAACATAATAGTTTTAATAACTCATCTCTAATAACTGATTTATTTTATCTTTGCCATGATGACAGTAAATAATATTTTACTAGATATTATTCAAGACACTTCTATACAGCTTACAATGACATTTAAAGGCTTAACTAGGTTAATTAGGTTAACTAGGCAGGTTAGGGTAATTAGGCAAGTTATTGTATAATGATGGTTTGTTCTGTAGACTATCAAAAAATAAATAAATTAGCTTAAAGGGGCTATTAATTTTGTCCCGAAAAATGGTTTTTAAAAATTAAAAACTGCTTTTATTCTAGCCGAAATAAAACAAATAAGACTTTCTCCAGAAAAAAAAAAATATTATCAGACATACTGTGAAAATTTCCTTGCTCTGTTAAACATCATTTGGGAAATATTTAAAAAAGAAAACAAATTCAAAGGGAGGCTAATAATTCTGACTTCAACTGTATGTTGCATACATCAAATTGAAGATGAAAATCGATTAAATGAGAATCATATGATTTTCTTACATATATTAATCATTTGAAGTAACTATGATGAAGTAGAGTGTATTTGTAATAGCCATGTCCCTTCATAAAAAAGGCTTAATGTTTTTTTTTTGTTTTTTTTTTTGAAAAATAGGCTAAATGTTATGGTTAAAATGAATCATGAGTTGATGATGCAAATGCAGTCAAAAACGGTTTATTACACAATCCACAGAAACAGAATACCAGGAACACACACACACACACACACCTCATGGGAGTAACTATAAAAACAACTGACCACGAGAGATTAAGACAATAGGCTTAACAAGTAAACAAGATGACGAGGTGGAGACAACCAAGACAACTAACTAAGAAAAACGAAGATGTGGTAAATGAAAACACGAGAGCTAAATAAAAAACATACAAAGACAGCACAGGACAGGACTGTTACTGTTTTTTTATTATTATTATTACAATAAGGTCATAAAGCATACAGCATTGAGCGCCCCCATATGGGAGAAAAATATTTTAGCCTTTGGCCCACTTAGTAAAAAAAGAAAGACGTGTATCTGTAACTATGGAATCAAAATACATGAATTATGAGTAACATACCTAAACCTTACAACTTATCCCGCAGGTGGGGTAAATAGTAACATTTTTACTCCTGGCACTTTTGGCAATACTGCACAAAAACCATAGGTCCGGCGATCATAATTCCAGTGTTCATTTTTAGGAAAGGCTTGTGTGTTGTTGGTAAAGAAATATAGGGTTTGTCTAACCCCATTACTTTATTTATTATTTGGCCAAAACCAAAATTTTCTACTTTGTGCCCCGCTCTCCCCTATAATACTTGCAATGTAAATACAGTTTTACAAATTGAAATTAAAACATTCAGATGAATAAAACCTTTCTAATATTATAATATTCTTATATTATAAGTATTGATGTGTGGATGTCAAACATAAAAATGATATTCATGATTAAGTCGTTATCGATAGTTAGCACCAAAAATGAATATAATAAAAGTTTTCCACACTTTTCCAAAATATTGTGCAATGAGACACGAAAGGCATATACAGGGGAATTTTGCAGAATGTGAATGAACGAACATTTAGGAATATATAAATGTGTAACCTGCCGGCTATTCACAGATGTACAAAACTGATTTGTGATATTGCAGTTGTATTTATATCATTACTGAGTTGTATTATTGCATACCCGTGGCTTACATACTAAATTCATAATCTAAATATACAGCTATTAACACTGTAAATTTTTAATAAAAAAAAACTGCATGAATTTCCTCCATTTCCCAGCAATTATAAAAGTAAAACTATCAAGACAATTGACAAATATCACATACACAGTTTCACATAAAGTTGTATTCAAATCTAATGTATACACTTCCAAAAAAATAAAACATGGAGAGCAGAGAGAAAACAGCTCAGTTTATTCAACTTTTCCTCCAAATACTTCACACAGACTCACTGACAAACATGGAAAATGACAAGCATTTATTTCACAGCTTTAAGCAATACTTTTTCCACATGTGTGTTAAACATTAAACAGGTTGTGTTTTTTCCCTTAGACATAAGAAGTTCTCAAAAATAGTCTCAAAAAATGTTCTAAATCTCACAAAATGTTCACTTTTACAGATAGAAGGACTTTTATTAGACCTCTTACAAAATTTCATTGAGGCACGGGGGAGGAGAACTACTTGGCGGACACGTCATCAAATTTAGGCTCTGTAAATGCAAAATGAGAAAAAAATGTAAGTTAAATGCCCCGTAAAACATTCACACAGTCAACATCAAACAAAGTGTACATTTCAGACCTAAAATTAAGCAGGAAAACCAATTGAACCATTGTAGACTGACATCAAATAGCACTGTGAGAACCATTTTGCATGGAATCTGACAGATTGTTGCATTAATTGAGAGTGCAGTGAAAAAAATATATGAATTGTCGAGGAAATGATTTAAGAAATATTTACAAATGAGAAGTTATTTAAAGAGGGCGTCACAGTGAGTAGCACGATCGCCTCACAGCAAGAAGGTCGCTTATTCGAGCCCTAGCTGGGTCAGTTGGTATTTCTGTGTGGAGTTTGCATGTTCTTCCCGTGTTTGTGTGGGTTTCCTCCGAGTGCTCCGGTTTCCCCCACAGTCCAAAGACATGCGCTATAGGTGAACTGGGTAGGCTAAATTGGCTATAGTGTATGTGTGTGAATGCAAGAGTGTATGGGTTTCCCAGTGTTGGGTTGCAGCTGGAAGGGCACCCGCTGCGTAAAACATATGCTGGATTAATAAAGGGACTAAGCCGAAAAGAAAATGAATGAATGAATGAAGTTATTTAAAGAATGAAGCATGAATGAAGAATAAATGATTAGATGATATTCACAATCTATTGCAAATTATGACTAAAGTTATATTATACATAATTATATTATTATTATTATATATAAATCATAAATACTTTAATTAGATGAATAAAAATAAAGCTGAGTTAGGTTATACAATAACAGCGAGGGTAAGACTCATTCATTCATTCATTTTCCTTCGGCTTAGTCCCTTTATTTATCAGGAGTCGCCACAGTGGAATGAACCACCAACTTATCCAGCGTATGTTTTACACAGTGGATGCCACCCAGTATTGGGAAACATCCATACACACTCATTCACACACACAATCATACAAGTATAATGTGTCTTATTTAGGATGTTGGAGAAGCTGGGGTGTTTTTCAAGTTCAAAGTATGTGAATAAATTAAAGTTAATAGAATACATTATTATAACCCTACTGAAAAAACAGCTTAAACCGGGTCAACCAGGCTGGTTTTAGAGCGGTTTTGGCCATTTCCGGGCTGGTTTCCAGCCATTTCCAGCCTGGTCTTAGCTGGTCAGGCTGGGAGATGATCAGCTAAAACCAGTTTGCCCAGCCAAAACCAGCTATGTCCAGCTTAAACCAGGGTGGTCAAGCTGGTTTTAGCTGGCCATTTTTTAGCCTGACCAGCTAAGACCAGGCTGGCAATGGCTGGAAACCAGCCTGGAAGTGGCCAAAACCCCTCTAAAACCAGGCTGGTCAACCAGCTAAAACCAGCCAACCAGCTTAGGCTGGTTTAAGCTGTTTTTTTCAGCAGGGAAAACAACAACAATAAGAAATAATAAAACAATGCAAAATACAGTCTTGGGTTTAGGACCTATGCTGCTAAATACAGTTATATTTATTTAAAGTACTGAGCATTCTGCATTTAAAGGCTTTTAAAATAGCCTTCTGACACATTCTGTGTTTGGTTAGACTTGGTAGCTAAAATATTTTGTATGGAGATGTTGCATATTAAAGCATAAAAATGTTTATTTTTGAAAAGTAAAGAACAAAATATTAATATAAAACAATGAAATAATTTTCTCATATTTAACCCATCCATTAATCAAGCTTATTATTTTGATTTGCTCATGTTATTCATTAGATTTGTTTATAAACTGGTTGGCTGCTTGGTTATATGGTATATCACAGTGCAAGAGCGTTAGAGCTAATCACAGACCTTTCTGTTGAGCACGTGAGCAATCATAGGGGTGTAAGTCCTCGCTCAACAGGGCTCATAAAGAGAGCGGGATATTTACATTTGTTTATCAACTATAAATGCTCATGTTGTTCTGTGCATGTACTTGAGTTTGTATTAAAAGACAAAATTGTATTACAAATAATTAATAAACAAATATATTTATACATTTTAACACAATTCTTGTGCTGTTAAGTAAAATATAATCGTGTATGGAAAGCATCGTCAATGCACCGTGATGCACCGAGAAATCGAATTGAACCGAATCGATGGCGTGATAATCGTAACCAAACCGAACTGTGAGACCAGTGTAGGTTCACATCTCTAGTATATAAATATACGAATATGTTACATTTATTATTGATGATGTAAAACAGGGGTCTCAAACTCAAGTGGGGGGGTGGGGGGTGATTGCAGTGACTAACAACTCACAGGAGGGTCATTTCAACATTCAAGCACAAGAAAAGTGATAATGCAAATCAGCGTGTTTATCGCGTCACACAGCTGCTGATATATATCTGTGGCGTTTGTGTGTAAATGCCTGAGCATTAGACACACACTCAGTCGTTTAAATTGCTATAAATATACGACCAACAATAGGCATAATAATTATTATTCTCTCCCAACCAAATTGTTGCTTAACCAATGGTTTAACAGATAGCGTAAGAACAGCAGAAAGCAGTCTGGGTAACTTTAGTGACTTTATTGCCAATTGTTCTTCTCAATATCTTTCTTTTTTGGAAAACTATAACAAATAGTGGAAAAGTATCTATTTATTCATGTTTACTTTTATATGTTCAATTCAACCAGCAGTAAAATGTTACAATCGTTTTTATATAACAAATATATAACAAATCCTAAAATGCATATGACGAAAGTCTATTAAATGAGACAATTTAAATCGAATATTCGAAAAATTAATCATATATTTGTTACTCAGTCCTTTGATTTCCATCCAATTAAACAACGCAAAAAACAAAACAAAAAAACAGACAATGTTTTGACAGCATGTCACAGATTTGAAGATGAAGGATGTCTACTGTATGAAGACTAAAATCATCAAACAGACTTAAACAAGAACTAAAAGCAGTACAGAATGTTACGTTTGCAAACACATGCAGAAATTGCATGTACTCTATCAATGCTGCACAAGCTTGGTTTGCCATGCCAACTGCTGTACACTAGTAGCTTGTTAGTCAGGGTTCAAAGTGCATAACATAAGCTTTAAGATATTGTCACAGCTAGATTTTTGTCTTTTGGGTTACACAGATTTCATTCCGGATATAAACACATCAACCTGGTTTCTGTCTGCCTATTATAGGTGCATATATTAATGTAATCTGTTCTCACATTGATCTCGTATTTTAAATTTATCGATGATGCATAGCAAATGATTTTACTTGCACTTAGAAACATCCTTATAAGAAAATGGCAGTGACGTAAGATACATTTTGAAATTGCAGGGTATGAGGTGGAACAATTTTTACAACGTAATATTCAAAACTCACTACTCTAGA
The DNA here is from genome assembly GCA_903798195.1 of Danio kyathit. Lineage (NCBI taxonomy): Eukaryota > Metazoa > Chordata > Actinopteri > Cypriniformes > Danionidae > Danio > Danio kyathit. The sequence goes on along the minus strand of LR812527.1, from coordinate 11,529,483 downwards.
GTACTTTAAGTAGGGCTACTTTTTTGCTCATACTTTGAGAAGTGTTTAAAACAGATACTCTTATTCTACTTGCACATCATTTCTGTCAAGAAATAATACTTTTCCTTCCCACCCCTGTATGTATTTATAAAATGGAAACAAATTAAAACATAAATAAAAAAACAACTGACAGATCAGACAGATTGTCTGTTGACATACCGGCAAATTTGAATTCTGGGAAGGAAGACAGATCACCTCCACCGTACAACCGCTGCAGCTTCGCTATTTCCTCAGTGAGAGCCTTCTGATACTCTGGACCTGCATCAACTAGACCACCTGCAGCACTGAGAAAACAACACAAGGTCATTATAAACTTAATTATATTGCACGGTTAATCAAACCAAGAGAGGATGATAGTGAAACACCATGTACCCAGTTTTTGAGGAGTACGCTCGAATAGAATCGAGGAAAAGTTTCTGAATGGGGTCCAATCCAGCTGACAATCACAGGAAACACAGCAAATTATTAACTGTGCCTAATAATATCTCTAAATAACAGACATGCATACGGATGCCAGAATCCCTGATCTCTGAAAGAAATCAGTCTTCTTTAACCCTCATGCATGAGAAAAGTGCCTGGTGTGAAGACTAGATCTAGTGAACTAAAGAGAACAGCTCAGGTGGTGAGTATCTAGAACGGAGGTTGCATTTACACTGAAATGAAATGGAAGCATTTAATCTCATAAGAAAGATGAGCCATTGTGTACTACTATCCCAGAAACACATGGACATTAAACAGTAGCTATGTTTCCATCCAAAGGTGCGAATTAGATTTGCAAAACTGGAATCTCGCATAAAATATTTGCGTTTTCATCCAATGAGTCAAAGACAATAAAATTGTCACTTCGTGATAAAATGGCACCAAAAATCTTATCTTCTCCTTAGAAGATAAAGACAAAATACAATTAGCGCACTGTGGTTTTTAGAGGCGCGAGACACTCTTTGGGAGCTCAGATGCTCGACACAGTTCTGAAAGGTAATAATACTGAACCCCTTTGATGATGGACTTTGGCTGAGGGATTTTTTAATGATCAAAACAACATTTCAGATGCTTTACAATGTGGTCAGTCTGCTGGTTTTCCCATTAATGCCATCTCATAGCGGACATTTTTGTAATCACATGATCTGCTAAAACAAAATCACATTCCTTTTTTTGATGCGATTGCTGGAATTTATTCAATAAGGCCCAAGCCTAATTCTACCGCTTAAGCCTGGTTTATACTCGACGCGTCCGCAAGTTCGCTTGAGTGTGCTTGGAGAATGTGACATCATCACTGTGTTTGCGGAGGCTCGCTTTGGGTGCGCGCAACATGATTTCGAAAAAACCTGAGGGATAAGTTTGTTAAAGCCAAAAGAGGCCATGGCAAAAGTGGAGACCCGGGTACACAATTACAGAAATATGTTTTTCCACTAGTCATAGGTTTTACACTGATGTAAATATTACAATTTTGAATTTAAAACTATTTAATAGTTACAAAACTATAATTAAAGAACAAATTATTTCTTTGATAACTGGAAAGGAATATTTGAACCTATGAGTTTACAATATATCAATGCCCTGTTTTTCTAGGCTGACAATAATGTGTGAATTGTGGAGCAGGCTAATTCTAAAAAAAAAACATCAGTATTTTTTATTAAGTGTACTTTTTTTTGCAATAATAAAAATATATTTGTAGAGCAACCCATGTTCTGTTGTCATTAATATTTTAATAAACTTTAATAGGTAAAACTATCCGAGGTATGAACATAAGCAAGTGATGCATCAAAGATTGATTAAAGAAAAACTTGAATGGTTATAAAAATCTGTATAATCATTAAAATAATTAATAAAAATAATAAAAATATAAAATATAATAAAATTAGTTTTAAATATTGAATGATATTAATATGGCGTAGTTCCGGAAACTTTCTACTTCTCTGTTTATCCGTCTGTCTTTACGGTCAGTTTCTTTTGACCGCCCCCTGTCGTTTTAAAGAATATCACAATGGCAAAAGCGGCAAGTATAAAAGCCTCCTCCGTTTCGTGAGGTGCACATGTAGTCAGCGGAGGTCCGCGATGCGGCGCCAGGCGAAAGTATAAATCCAGCTTCAGCCCCTTGTTTTATGTGTTCACGTGAAGGGGCAGGGGAGTCCCAATTGTCTTGAAGACGTAGGGCTAAGGGGAAGGGCTAGATAGCCTTTGAAACCGAGATTTTCAGGACCACACACTTTTTTTGGTATTATTTTTTACAACAAACAAGCATTTGTTTTAATATATTCATAACGGCGTTCGTGTTTTACAATCATGCTTTAAAAAAAATACCCGTGGCTGGGAATGAGCTTTTTCCCCCGTGTCTGGTATAACATTATTGTTGTTTTCTTGTGTTTACATACATTATACTGGCCATTGTGTAAATAAACAATACAGTTATGAACTTACTGCCAAATCGTTATGATAACATGATATCGAATTTCTGAAGATAACTACCCAAAAAAATTACTGTAAGCCATGCAACTGGAATAACTACAGCAGGCACCATCATCGATCTCGTATGACGAAAGAGCTCGCGACGACATATGGTGACATGTGCAGGTGTTGTAGTGGGTTGCGTCTAAAATTGCCTACTACTCGAGTACGTACTACATTTGAATTTGAATTTACTAAATGACTGTTAGAATAGTACGTTCTATATAGTATGAATGTAACTCAAGACGAATTTATGAATGGGAGTGAAGCGACGCAACTGACGCATGTAGGTCACGTTATAATGACAACATGGCGGATCCATGTTGTCATTATAATGTGACCTACATGCGTCAGTTGCGTCGCTTCACTCCCATTCATGAATTCTCTTGGGTGGCATCATGGGATAGCATAGCATCCATCAGATGTGCACTTCAGAATCTCACCAGAAGTAGTAGGTTATCCGGGTACTTCGTGCAAACGGTTTTTCAAATTCTATGAATTCGGACATACTACTCGGCTCACATACTATTTTTAACATACTATATAATATGGAAGTATGCAATTTTGGATGCAGCCGTGGTGTCCCATTTCTTAGGGGTAAATTTGAAGCTCTTCCTCTTCACACTCTGTTTCAACGGCCAAGGGGAAGGAGAAGAGGTAAAAACAGAATTGGGATAGGGCCTTAATGTGTTTCAATTGTAGTTTATGCAAATGGTTTCCTATCAGATAAAAAAGTTTTATCCTACTAAGTTTTTTTATGCACATTTTCTAAATTTATGACATTTCCATTAAGAATTTTTGATGCCATATTTAAAAACGCGTGTAAAAAAATAGGTGCATGGAAATATAGCTAGTGACTATTAATTTGAGCAGTCATACAATTACATCCTGTAATATTCCGTTGCTTCCATTCCACATACAGCAAACAGTGCAAACTCAAATCTCACTCGATGCACCGTACACCACATTGGAAAAGTTGGTAAGGAACGGAGGACATTTCATATTTCACGTATAAACCACAGTACACAGGTAAAGATAAGAGGATAATAGGCAGATTATACTCATATCATGCGACCCCCTGGGAAGAAAAGTGAAACAGTGACAGAACAAAAAGTGCATTTGGGTGAGGAAAAAGCCAGGGGAAAGAAAGGTGAGGTTAAAGTGCAGTTACATTTGTGATGCTGTTTAAAAGACATAAAAGTGCATAATATGTGCTCACATCAGTGCTCTCTGGTGAAGACTTGAACTTCATACAGTAAATTTAACAATAAAAGGAAAGAAACTCCAACACCTTATAGTTCTGACAGTGACATTTGTAATAAAATTAACTGTAATAAAACATGACAACTTAACTTTATCTTTACAGATGGGGGGTTGGGATGATAAACAGATGAGACAAAATAGTACTATTGTAAATAATAGGGCTGTCAAACAACTCATTTTAAAGTTATGTTAAATCTATGATAGATCAAGCACTAAATCACTCGCTATATATATATATATATATATATATATATATATATATATATATATATATATATGTTCCCAGAGATGGGTTGCGGCTGGAAGGGCATCCGCTGCGTAAAATCGTGCTGGATAAGTTGGCGGTTCGTTCCGCTGTGGCGACCCCGCAAGGGACAAAGCCGACAAGAAAATGAATGAATGAATGAATATATATATATATATATATATATATATATATATATATATATATATATATATATATATATATGTGTGTGTGTGTGTGTGTGTGTGTGTGTGTGTGTGTGTGTGTGTGTGTGTGTATGTATGTATATACATACACAGTTGAAGTCAGAATTATTAGCCCCGTTTTTTCCCCCCCTTAATTTCTGTTTAACGGTGAGAAGATTTTTTCAAAACATTTCTAATCATAATAGTTTTAATAACTTATTTCTAGTAACTGATTTCTTTTATCTTTGCCATGATGACAGTAAATAATATTTTACTAGATATTTTTCAAGACACTTCTATACAGCTTAAAGTGACATTTAAAGGCTTAACTAGGTTAATTAGGTTAACTAGGCAGGTTAGGGTAATCAGGCAAGTTATTGTATAAACTGCTTTTATTTTAGCTGAAATAAAACAAATAAGACTTTCTCCAGAAGAAAAAATATTATAATATATATATTATAATATAAAAAAAAATATATATATATATATACATACACAGGGCTTGACATTAACTTTTTTGATCACCAGCCACCGTGGCTAGTAGTTTTCCAACATTACTAGCCACTCGCCATTTTCACTAGCCACAATTTTATTGTTGGGAAATATATTTTATACACATAAATATGACTTTGACATGCTAAAATTACTTGATTTAGATTTTGCGTTTTCTCCACATGCCTCGTTCATTTCACTTTTTGTGTGTCGTGTATGAGCTTGCTAAATGTTCATGAGCAAATGGGTCATGGTTTCATAGTATTACAATTAGTTTTTATTTCACATATTTTTCAGAGCTCAAAATGAGGACCAAATTAATCTCTGACCACACCAAACATAAACAATTCATTATTTCTTAGCCACTAATTTTAAATGTGTCAAAACAAGCATATTATAGCTGTTTACTATTATAGCTGTTTACTGGCAGCTAGCTCTCTGCAACTCTCACATGGTCGCCCACTAAAGCTAAGCAGGGCTGCGCCCGGTCAGTACCTGGATGGGAGACCACATGGGAAAGCTAGGTTGCTGCCGGAAGTGGTGTTAGTGAGGCCAGCAGGGGGCGCCCAACCTGCGGCCTGTGTGGGTCCTAATGCCCCAGTATAGTGATGGGGACTCTATACTGCTCAGTGAGCGCCGTCTTTCGGATGAGACGTTAAACCGAGGTCCTGACTCTCTGTGGTCATTAAAAATCCCAGGATGTCCTTCGAAAAAGAGTAGGGGTTTAACTCCGGCATCCTGGCCAAATCTGCCCACTGGCCTCTGTCCATCATGGCCTTTGAACCCTCCCCATATCATAATTGGCTTCATCACTCTGTCTCCTCTCCACCAATCAGCTGGTGTGTGGGTGTGCGGTCTGGCGCAAAATGGCTGCCGTCGCGTCATCCAGGTGGATGCTGCACATTGGTGGTGGTTGAGGAGATTCCCCCCAATATGTAAAGCGCTTTGAGTGTCTAGAAAAGCGCTATATAAATGTAAGGAATTATTATTAATATTATTTTTATTTAACAAAACATATGCACAGTAATCTGTCCTGGCTAAAGGTCCCAGATCATTAGTTTACTACACATAAATGGGGAGTAATCTCCCATTAAAGCAATGTTATTGTAAAAAATGATAATTAAACCACATTAAGCAAAAGAAAGCAGGTAAAAACATACCGTGTGATAATGAAAGGATTATAACGCACACGGTTAACGTCAGACCCATAAATAATCTGTTCAAATAATGGTGAAAGTGAAAGCAACCAGTGCTGCTTAGAAAACTACAAATCTGGAGCTCTTGAAAGCAGCAAGACTGTGGGTGCATGTTCATCACTTTTTGTCTAGTCTATTTGAAAGAGAACCGATCACATCAGCTGTGTTTCTAGACACAGTTGCTTCACGCAAGGAAACGAGAGCGCGCACGCATTTTAAACATTCGCGCGCATCACCTCAGCTGCGAGAGATCATCCTTTCATTCGGTATTCATCTGCTTTTTAATTGCTCACGCGAACGCATTTATTTTTGTCAGTCGTGTTGCTTCTCAATTCTAAGATCACCTTTGCATGCATATTGGACCATCCTTATTGTCGAACCCTGCTTTTATGAATTATTATCCGGGAAAATTATTTTCAACCAGCCAAAGTGGCTAGTGGGAGTGTCTGTCTTACCCGCCACCACTGAAATCTACCTGCATTTGGCGGGTGTTAATGTAAAGCCCTGCACATACATAAAGATTACACATGTACGATGTAGAAGATAGCAAAAATATACTTTAGTGTTTCTACTTAAGATGACCTCTTTTGACGCACCAAAAAACACTATATATTTGGCCCTGATTCACCTAAAAATACAAAGTCAGACTTTTATGATGTATATTTTGTGACTGAACTCTTGAACAATGCATTTTTGACACCTAAATTTATCTCTTCAGCAGTCTCTGTCTGCTGGTTTGCTGAATAACAAGGTGTCATTTACACTAATGCATTTCAGTTTTAAAACGCAAGTTATGCTTGGTGTCCATAGTACTCCAGGATCTTTAGTTTGGAAACGCTGGCGTTACTATTCAGTGTGGACGGACTGATTCGCAAAAAAAAAAAAAAATGGAGACGTGGCTGTCCACTATTGCTCTCTGATTGGTTTTCTGAATTATTGTGTATTGTGTCCTGATTTGCCAAGTCACTCTCATATGACCATTTCACAACCGGTGGCAAGAATAAATGCCGGTAAAACATGGCCAATGCTAAGTGAGTGTGAATAGTCATGTATTGTGCATTTTACTCTGTATTGACCTTAATCTGCGACGCAGAAGTACGCTCATTTTTGCAATTGTTGTACGGCAGAAAGGACTATGAATAATAAACGGCAGAAAATTTTCAAACTACTTGCTCTACATACAAGTGTGTCCATTCTTATACATAAAAAGCATAAATAAATAAATAAAAAATCAGTTTGCAACTTCAAGCAGCATAACAAGCTGTTTTTAACGTCTAAACATCAATGGAAGTGAATGATTCCAATTACTGCGCCCACTCATACATAAAGAATAATGTCTTAATAGTGTAGACGGAGTTTTTTTTTCTGAAACTCAATAAAAATGCCAGTCTGGGAAAGGAGTGTTTTCATCTAAAACTGTTTAAAAAAAAAAAAAGAAAGCACACTAGTGTAAATCTGTTAAATTGACAGCCCTGGTAAATACAATTACTCACTGAGAAACACAGAATAATACACATAAGGATTGAATGCAAAGACTAAATGAAGACAAAAGATGTTAGTGAAAGAATAAAATGGAAGACAGGAGAAGGACACAAGGTCAAAATATGAAATGATGAATAGGTGAATACACAGAACAGAAGAAGACCAAAACAGATGAGAGTTAAAAAACAGAAATTAATATAACTGAAATTATGCAGTAAAGAACATGCAACACAAAACCTATAGGATTAAAAAAAGTTACAAACAAACATATATAAAAGACATGCTTATAGACGGATGACGGATGGGGAGATTGGCTATATTCATTGACTGAAAACCAAAGGCAAAGATTTAAAATGCACTTAAATATAATTAAAAGCCAACAGGGTAAAAATGTCTCTATGCCCCAGCTTAGAAAATGAATATAGCCTTCAATAAGTCTACATTTCTGCATGATGTTATGAACAGATTAAGGGTGTAATGGTTTCTCAAAGTCAGATTTTGTATCAGCAGTTTTGATAACGCTATTTGTTACAGTTTAGTTTGTAGAGTTCAGTAATTTAACTACTCAATTACAGTAAGTTTTGAAGCTTTATAATGGCTGTGGCATCAATATACAAGTAAACAGGTTTAATTATCCAGTTACTACATGTCAAGTCATTCTTTAGTCATGCACAATACATCAATGGCCACATCAGTGTTAGATGCCATGTCAAGTTAAACAAACTTTTACAGTCAGCTCCACTCATCAGTGTCAGCTTTAAAGCAGTAGACCAATCAGAAGAGCTCGGAGGCGGGGTAATTATTGAAAGTTTCTGTTTACAGGCACTCAGTGACTATGTCCGGACACCGCAGTGCTCTGCACTGTGCTTTTTAGACACAAAGACATGTTGCTGTTTTGAGGCCACTGACAAACTGAAAGCTGGTCTACAGTCAATGATGTAGTTTTTGTTTGTTTATTTGTTATTCAAAGTGCGCATTAGTGATGGGCAGGTCCAAAACGTTTTACATTCCACCATGTTAATAGCAAATCCAACATGGTATGACTGCAATTTAGAGAATGAGGGATGAGTCTCTTATTGGTATAATACACTCATAACTCATTAAGGGTGCTTTCACACTTGGTTCAATTGCCTGGACCGTACCAAAGTTCGATTGTCCCCCCTTGCCAACTTCTCGGTTGGTTTGTGTTCACACTGTCTTTTTTCCTTCTGAACTCCGGTACGCTTGCGTCATAGAGCTGCTGTTTTGTTTACTGCTGTTGCTAGGTGACGGTCACGAAAGCAAAGCGCCAAAATGGAGACTTCCGCACATCGCGGTCGATTTGCCTTTACTGAATCTTTTAGTTTTGGACATACAGAAAGCAACTCGCGTCTATCTGCCGCAAAAATATTATAAACATTCAGAACATCACACAGTGACTGCAGAAGCTGTTTCTGGAGGAGACAAGCAGACATCACTGTGTATCACGTGCTTTGCTCAGTCCCGCTTGTCACCAAGGTACAATACTTGGCGCACACACACGAATGAACATTATGAAAACGATAGTTTGTTGTACAGTTGGCGGTTCACTTCCGCTATTTGGTACGATTGCATTCATACTAGAAGTGAACCGTACCAGAGTTCGCATGAACCGTACCCCAGACCACCTCTTTCAGGCGGACTCGGGTACGGTTCACGGGTGCGCACCCGAGTTCAGAAGACACGTTCACACTAGCTAAACGTACCGTACTATGACGTCAAACGAACCCGGGTGCGGACCAAAAGTGCTAGTGTGAAAGCACCCTAAGAAACATCGCTAAAAATGAATCATCTGCTAAGCAGATTGCAAACCAATTGTTGCAGAATGAACTGCTACACTAATACAAAAAATAAGTTATTAATAAATACAGTATAGTAGTGTTTACATTTTCAGAGATGTTGTTAGATGATACGTATGCATACTGAACTGTAAGTATCGTTTTTTATGAACCATTTCACCCCTAAATGTTCTTTGCATGTATGCTAGACATTTGCAATGACATGAGAACATGACACATAATAATGTGACTGTGAAATGAAGAAGGTACAGGTATATGAAGGCTAACTCAATCTGAGATTACACCTTTACCGTTAACATTACAAATGTGTATGTATTAAACCCGTAAACAAAAAAAGAAAAAAACACTGCTGTTTTTTTGCTGTATCCCATTATATGAAAGGGGGTTATAGGGGTATATGGTGTGTACCCTCAGGCGTCTCCACAACTTCTGCTGGAGCTTCAGCAGCGTCTGTGATCACAGGAGCAGAATCTACCAGCTCTTCAGCAGGAGCTGCATCTGCAACCGGCTCAATGGGGGCAGCTTCTGCAACTACTTCAACGACGGCCTCTACAACTGGGGCAGCTTCTGCCACAACTTCTGCAACCTCTTCACTGACAGCTTCCACAACTTCAGCGACTGCTTCTGGGGCAGGAGCTTCTTCTATAGGGGTGGCTTCAACTGCAGGAGCAGAAGCTTCAACTGGTGCAGCGGCTTCAACTGGTGCAGCGGCTTCAACTTGGGCTTCAACTGGTGCAGCGGCTTCAACTGGCGCAGCGGCTTCAACTGGCGCAGCGGCTTCAACTGGCGCAGCGGCTTCAACTGGCGCAGCGGCTTCAACTGGCACAGCGGCTTCAACTGGTGCAGCAGGTTCAACTACAGGGGCATCAGCTTCAACTGGCGCATCGGCTTCAACTAGTGCAGCGGCCTCAACTACAGGGGCAGCAGCTTCAACTACAGGGGCAGTGGCTTCAACTACTGGGGCAGCGGCTTCAACTGGTGTAGCGGCTTCAACTACTGGAGCAGCAGCTTCAACTGGTGTAGCAGCTTCAACTACAGGGGCAGCAGCTTCAACTGGTGTAGTGGCTTCCACTACAGGTGCAATGGCTTCAACTGCAGGTGCAATTTCTTCAGCAACAGCTGCAATGGCTTCAGCAGGTGCAGTGGCTTTGGCTACAGGGGAAATGGCTTCAACAGTGGAAATGGCTTCAGGTGCAGGGGCAGCAGTTTGAGCTGCAGCGGCAGTCAGGACTGGTTCAGGTGCAGGGGCAGCAGCAGATGCTTCTGCAGAGGCAGCAGCAACAGAAGCTGCAACCTCCTTCTTGGGGAACTCCACAAAAGATTTGTGCTGGATAAGTTTCTCTATATCGAAGTATGTTTTTGATGCTGCTTTTTCTATGATGGAGGAAGGAGGGCAGACATAAACATGTAATAATTCGATTTATCATATGCATTATCAGGGTGCATGGAGACTGTTAAATTCATCCAGCAAAATAACTTACCCAGTTAGAATGGTGAGGTGGTGGAGCTTTGAACACCTTATGACCTCGCTTATGCATGTCAAATCTAAATGGTGTCTAATAAAATAGCCTAGGCAGGAAAAAAGCTAAACATTTTACATTCAGTTATCTATCTTTTCATTCAAATCTGTTGGTAAAAATATTGTACAGTAACTATCTTTGTAATAATAGCAACTTATAACATATAATAAAAAATGCATAATTCAGTAATTATTGTAGCTATATACATATTATTCTTATATATTACCATGATTTTTATTGTCAATAAATTATTGCCAGGTAACTCTCCTGAAGTAGATGACACAATTGTTACACAAAATATGGGAATCAAACATGATCAAACTGTGGTACCAGCACATGAACATTATAATTATTACAAATACAGATCCTAATATTAACATTGTATATAATTTGTGTGTTTTCATATTTATATAACTATCTTCAATTCAAAGTTTGTTAACAAAGTATTTCTTGGATTTTTGGCTTCAGCAGAGTCTCCAGAAAGAACAGAAGCAGTGGCTTCACGCAATGCATTCTTTAACTCCAAAGGTCAAGGTGACCTATATAGGAAGTGAGGACGTCCACATATAGCACTAGCATGTGTTTACAAAGAATATCTGCCAGTAAACACCAGACAGCAAGCTCTTTCTAAAACCACCATCAGAGAACACAGAATATTAAAAATTATTAATCACAGGTTATATCTTCAAGAAGTCTATGTGACCCGTTTAACATCTGTAGAAATTATCACAGAGTTTCCTTTAAACTGCGACAACATCCTAGTCTTGGAAAAAAACATGCATTTGTGTCTGTTATATGGTTTTTATTACCAAAATAAATGTGGGTCAGTTGGTTCCATGCAATATAACTCTTATTTTCTTACTTAACATGAAATCTTTAATGTCAAAGCTCACACATTCAACAAACTGACTGAATGAAATATTTAAATAAATTAAATATTCTTCAGCAGTCCTATTTTTTTTGCTGCATATGGAAATTAATTTGTTTCATAAAGTTATATTCTTTCTCTGGTGTAAGACCAAGAATTTATAAATGTGATCAATTATACACGAAATGAGATGATGTTTGTACAAAAATGAGGCTGGTACCACATATTGATCTGCCATTGATTTTAGGAAAATCTGGTCCGTCTTTTCATTTTGTATACAGCCCGTCAATGCCAAAAGTCTGCACAACATTCTGATGTTGACCATATACCCATTTCTAAAATAGTCATACAATATTGGACATGACAACATTTTATAAAACAAAATTATAATATTTGTTATATTATTAAAATTATATATTATTATAATTTACAAACAATAAATAAAAAATGAGTTATATGCAAACACACGTCCTGTGCCCCATTTAGTCCAAAAGTTTATAGGTGGACAAATCTAAGCTTGTTTTTAATAAAACAAATATAAATATGCATATAATAAATACGACTACTAATAATAATAACATTATACAATAGCAAATTGTCATAAATAAATTGAAAAAAGCCCCCCAAGATGAAGGTATGGAGACAGTGGCTTTTATATTTATGTAGAATCCTTTAATTCTTTTTCATTTGTAAAGATATTTGTGTATTGCTGTACATCCTGTGTGTATTAAGCAAGGTGTACGTTTATGGCACACAACTAGCGTGCTCTGCGCTGGACTTTAGACCAGCTTTCAGCTAGTCTATTGCACAGTCTATTTTAGTTCCTCAAAATAGCAACGCGCCAACATTGCATCTTAACAAACCTCCTTTTTAGACCGGCACACCTATGAGTCCACAAAGTGGCACAAATGGATTTTCCATTTAAATAATGTCACGCAAAAAAGGAAAATTAGGGTTATGCTGGTCTGAAAATAGCAACACATCGCACCAAAGACGTCTTGCGCCTTATTGCGCCGGGTGCATGATAGGGCCCTTTAATTCTAACTGTACGTTCACACCAAACGCGGCGGGAGCGTCAAAGTAGCCGGAAGTCATTCATTTTCAATGGGAGCCAGCGGAGATAAGCGGCGAGGAGCAGCGTGGAGCATCTTCGCCGGTGTGGGTGTCGAGGAGAGTTGAAATCAAGTCAACTTTATGGTAATGAGCTATGACGCGGTTCGGCGGCAAGCAATCAGAATGTAGAAGTCCACCGCTTGAGAGGAGTCAGAGAACACGGTCACTGTGAACTTTGGTTCCGACCACAGTTGTTCCCAAAGGGTTTAATTATTGCAGTCGCTGGATTTCCAATTATTTGCAATGTTTTCTTACTGGAACGTAGATTTAAAAAGTTACTGGCGAGTTACTGATGTGTATCAATGTTATATATTTTTTTTTTTTTTAAAAAAAGCAGGAATTTCATGCGACAATACAAAACAGTATTGCTGCTTCAGAATATTTCAGGCATATGGACACATAGTGGAGCAAAGCCACACCACATGCAACTAGATCTTCCGTAGTTAAGTGAATTTGATAATTAGTGTGCAAAGCCTTCACGCTAGACAGCATGTTTTATGCGGGAGTGTTACTGATATGATATGCTGCAACGGCTCCTTTAAATACGAGATCAATGTGTAGCAAATTTTGACGCTCTCGTCGCCGGAGCTCAAGGCCGACAGCGTTGTCGCCAGGGCGGCCAGAGCGACCTTTGACGCTCTCGCTGCTTTCGGTGTGAACGCACAGTAAAGGTTATTTAGATTCTGTAAATTGATGTTAAAAAAAGTAAATGTTTATCGTGTATCCTATTAAGTAAATGTCCAATTATTAACTTTGAAAATGGTGAGGTAGAATGACATGGCTTTAAGGTTATTGGTGAATTTATGAATATATATTGCAACAGCAAAAATGATTGAGGTCATGACTATGTATTGCACGATAAGTCAATATATTGATTATTGTGACAGGCCTAATATATATATATATATGAAGAGTTTAGATGCAAAAACTTGTAAATGCCATGTATATATATATATATATATATAGTAGGGATGCCCCAAACAATCGATCGAAGATCAGTATCTCGTGAAACTTGCTAATCAGGCCAATCTCATGTGTTTGTTTAAGAGTTTACAAGCAGAGGAAGACCCGTGTGCATGCTCTGGGTTATATATATTCACACCGCTACAACAAGGGGGCAATGTTTCCAAATTGTTTGTTAGTAATTTTTCATATCATCTATTTTATTTATTTTTTGTAAAGCTGCTTTTGACCATTACATGTATGCAACATCCTTTATTTATTTTCTTAAGGCGAGATAATATGCTTATGGAAAATATGCTTATGCAATGGCAAAGTTATATAAAGCTTGAAGCATCAGAATAGGTACTTGGTATAAGCCAATTACCATGACAAGGAATCGGTACTCAGTATCGGCGGCAAAAATCCTGATCGGAGCATCCCTAATATATATATATTTCCTATTTCACCTATTTCCAAATACACTGTATTCTGCACAAACATATCATTATTATATGACCTCATTACATGCTTAAATTATCAGATTACATGTCTAAAATTGGTCAGTCACTGCATATAAGATTCACACATTTCTGTGTTAGTGACCACAAAAGTGTATAACTGACCACTACAATAAAAAAAATATTCACAACAAATATTTCTTCTCTATTAATGCATTGTCAGAACTCACCATAATAGCAGAATATGCACTGAAGACCGATCATCATGTTGTTTATCCTTTAAGCATCTGATAGCATAACCTATTGGCTGTGTATTATGCAGACCAGAAACAATGCTAGGAAATTAAATAATAAAGTCATTGTTTTTTTTACACTTAAAAAAATGTGCAGTAGTACACCTTTGCCTTTTAATAGACATATGCTACCTGGCATGTCATTTCACCTTCACAACACAATTAGACAGAAGGAAAAAAACACATTCCAGCAGAAGCAACAGCTGGGATCAAAGACCACATTCCCCCGAACTACTTCAATCTCAATTTTCATCAACATCTGAAGTACAAAACCTTCCACACTCAAATGAAAGGCAGATGTTATATTAAAACTGATATGACATGTGTATAAGGAAGATTTACCTTTGTTGGACTTTTTGGGCTTCTTGCTGTCCCCAGATTTCGAGCTGAAAGCAGCAGCATGAGGCGCTCTACTGAAGGAACTCCAGCTCTCCGTCTGAATACACTGACAACAAAATACACAAGCTTAAACCAGATTTCAAAACACAATGCAAATTCCTACTCACAATCACAACCTATACACTATAGTGCGGTTCATTTAAGTCAAAAAATTAAGTCAAAAAATTAAGTCAAAAAGGTTTGATGTGGTGTCAAATTAACATGTCAGCAAAAAAGTACAGAGTGTTCTCAAGGGAAGACTGGTTTTTCAGGAGACATTCAACCAAATATATTAAGGCAATTTCTAGGTACACCTCATGAAAATATAACCATCAAACATGAAAAAAATTATAGTAATTTATAGTAAATACTGTATGTGTTTTGAACCAAACAATAGTTAAGTACTTGAATTAATCTGTTGTGGTAATTCTATACATGCTGTGTTAAAGCTGTAACTCTATTAATATAAACAAATTACTAAATAATACTAATAGCTACACCACCACAGTATATTACAGTATTTATTCCAGTTTATAAGAATAATACTACACTATGCTAGCAATCATTAACAAAGACTTGTAAATACATAATATACTTTACTATGGTAGGATTAAAAGACACTGCAGTATATACATTCCTATACTATTTTTTAATGTGGGATAAAATAAGCATCAAATATTTAAGAAAATAAATATTTAATCTCTAATGCATTATAACTGATCAATAGCCGAGTAAATGCGCATTTTAATACTAGAAATACATCATGTAAATAATGTCGTGCGTGTAAATACTGGACAATAGGAGGCATTCATGCGTCTAGTCAGTGGATTAAATGCTCCAGTGATTTAACATTAGAGCTGTATTAGCGTGTGCTCACAAAACACTCGTATATTTCGCAGTGTTCCGTTAAAAGAAGAAAAAAGACGAGGTATAATACAAGTAAATGCGTTATAACGTGCAGGCATTTTGTCGAAAACGTTGAAAAAGCGGTGTATTTACCCTGAGAGATCCGAGCCGTCCTACCCTGAGCAAAGAGGCTGCCATCTTTACTGCAGAAACCTATGGAGAGAGAAAAACAGCTGCATGAATCACCAGTGTTGACAGTTATGTAATTATAAATATTTAACATCGTCAATAAAACAGTCGTGCAACCACTGTTTAGAAATATGAAACTGTAATTTACATTGGAAAACATTTACCTCGGAACAGTTATTTATAGAGCAAACAGCACAGAAATAGAGGATTTGCATACAGTAACGTACAGCTCACGTTAGCACATTAATGTTTCTTATGTACATCATAAAATAATAATATTAATTAAACAGAAAAGTCATATAACGTTAGATGCTTATGAAAATCACATAAGATTGTATTTTTGTGCAGATCTCAATGACACTAATAAAAAGTTACCTGTCTGAAATCTTCAAATCAAAACTATACTTTGAGAAATCGCAACAAACGACAGTTTAAAACCCCAAGAAAGATTGCAGAAAAGTAAAAAGTGTAAAGTGACAAGTATGTTGCACTGAAGCACATTAAAGTACCGCCCTTGCATAACCATAACGAACACACCCCCTCCTCTTCCTGAACATCAACTCAAATGACTGCAATCATGTTCATTGAGAATTTGCTGTTGTTTCTTCCAGTCTAACTATGAAATATGTCAAGCGAAACAATATGCTAATAATTCACAACAATACTAAAATATTAGGTTTATTAAAAGTGACTTTAAAATGAGTTTTTCTGTACACTTATAATGGCGGATTTGTCATGCCAGATTCCAGTGGTTTTACGTTAATGACGTGTTAAATGAGCGACTGTCAGTTCGCACGTGAACAACACTCACCATGGCTGTAGTGTGTTCAAAAGCAGACTGGTTTGTTACAAGCTGTTCTACTACTTTAATTGCTGTAAACCTTAAGCAGTCTGGGTGAGTGCTGTATTTTATACTGAATGTTGTTCATTAATTTAAAGTATTTTGTTTTGATATATGGTACAGAATATGACGCGTCAGCAGTATTTCTGCATTTACATTTGTAACTGCCCGACATGATGCTTTTACATGTTTACGTAATGCATTTTATGGGGTTTTGCATATATCTTTAATACTGTACTTTGACGTTTGCATAATACATTTTCCATTTGGTTTCTACACGAATAGTCATTTTAGTTTCTAAATGTTGCTCTGTTTTTTGTAATGATGTTTAATTCCATTTAAAATGTCAGTCTTAATTTTACTCTCCTTGGTCCACTGGAACCTGTATAAGCAGCTTATTTTGATAGTTTTCTATAGTTTATTCTTAGCAAATGATTGTGTAATTAAATGTCTTACAAATCTTAAGATCAGTGACACTTTATAGTTATACTTTGTCTTTCTATGTACTGTGTTTTTGACACTTGTACTTTTGTTTTGTTTTTGAAATAAAACTATTTTTTAATTATTGCATAGAGAGCCTTTTGTGTTTGACTGTTCCAAAGCTGAGAAAAAACCTAAAGAAGCTGATGTTGATAACAAAAGGTAACTAATATTTAGTTGTTGTTTTTTCTATGTGTTGTTGTATTCTGATGATTAGATCATTGACAGTAACTCAAATGATTGCAGAAGTCTCTTATTTAAACATATTTGTGTTTTGCAGTGCTGGGGAGGGATCAGAGGAGAAAGACAGTGACAGGATCCTTGCGTTTGCCATCTCGGCATCTGGAAAGCATGTAGCGCTTACGGATGATCACAAACGACTTGTTCTCTTCTGCACTGAGCGGTCATGGAAGTGCATTAGTACACGGTAACAGCACACTTAATCCAGAGGGTATTTAAAGGGGGATAGTTACTATACTAAATGGGGGATAGTTTCATTTACTGTAATGAAGTATACTGTAATTTCTCATTTCATTCAAGATGCTGGTGTATTTTTCTCCAATAGAGAATTAAATGGATAGTTCACCTGAAAATGAACATTTTCTCACTATTTACATACGCTCAAGTGGTCTCAAACCTTCTTGAGTTTTCTTTCTTCTGTTGAACACTAAAGAAGATGTTTTGAAAAAAGCTGAAAACTTCAGTAGCAGGAAAAACAAATAATATTGAAGTCAGAGGTTGCAGGTTTTCAGCTTTATACATAATATCTTCTTTTGTGTTAAACAGAAGAAATAAAGTCATTACATCGTGTAAAGGTTTGATGAACTATCTCTTTAAAAAAGATTTTTAGCTGAATCTGTGATCCTTGTTGATTTGTAAACTGCAAGTCAACAGATACTGACTTTTGAGAGTCAAAAAACATATACAGGCAAAACACAATTAATACAGTGGATTCTGATGATACTTTGAGGCCTTGTGAAGTAAAATGATTGGTCTGTGCAAGAAACTGAACATTGAATTAATTTGGAAACGTTTCATAATAACATTAGTAATTGAGGTAAAGGTTTTTTTTTCCGCACATTTTGACTTTTGCATTCAATAAAATAGTAAAGAAGAATTTAAAAAGGATAAATACAGATTAATTTTCATGACATACTGTTATGAGCACAACATTACAATTTTATTTTAATATTGTCTCTATGTTCAATAAATTCAAATTGTCTGTATATTATTAATTATACTGCTACAATTATAATTGTAACTGTAACTCTGTGTTTTAAAACACGATGTGTTGATAAACACGCTTATTAGGGCTGCACGATATTGGACAAATCTGACATTGCGATATTTGTTTTTCTGCAATATATATTGCGATATGAAAGTAATTTCACCAGATAGTTTGTATAGCTCTATTTGGGGAAAAATCATTCATTTAGACTGATTTGGGATTATTCTGGGTGTGAATTGTTCATAAAATATAATAAACAATTTTAAACCATAGATAAATGCATTAATATAAAGAAAAAAAAGGCAGTGCTTTATGGTTTACTGCTGAGCCAAACAGTATTCAGGTACAGAAATTGAATAAGCATATGTAAAACACTCTATAATCTTCAATGTAAATAGTTAAATAAAAATACATGTTTGTTAAACTTACAAAATATACGATTTCTTGTGCCTGAATACAAAGTCACAGGTTTTAAAAACGCATGCAGATGATAAACTTTTATTATGGTTAAACTCCACAAAACTCGTGTTTCCGAAATGATTGCTTTAAATTTAATCCCAACATATAAACTCAACATTGCATATCCTGCGATGTGACTATTGCAGACATACACGTTGCGATATCAATGCTGAATGATATATTGTGCAGCCCTAACGCTTAGCTTTATGAAGCGTTGTGACATGATTGTTTATGTGAGGAGGAACCATGTACACACTAGCTATTTAAATCAAAACATTTTCATATTTTTTTTTTAAGTATAATTAAATAAAAAATATAGTGATCAATTTAAAAAAAATCTAATTTGAATGTATAATGTGAGTGATATGCACCGTTACAGCAGTAGTTGGCTTAAATGCTACTGTTGTGACAACTTGTGACATGCTTCCCATATTATTTAGCATGCTACTTTGAATATTTGGTCTGAAATCACATGCAAGTATGATTTCAAAACAACATTAGCAGTAATTTATTGACTGTGAACATTGTTGTACTTTGATAGTCATTGGTTGGTAATATGATTTTTCTCATTAGAATGTGCAAAGTATACTTTTCTAAAAATATATTAAGAAGTTGAAAGTCTGAATGTGCGAATAGAAAACCAGCTTTACCCCACTACATTATTGAATGATGACCTATCCTGTAATGCTAGTTTATCTGTGTAAGCATGTGATTGTCCTCTTGCAGGTGGGTTGTACGGCGATGCACTTCTCTTGCATTTACTCAGGCTGAGGACGAAGTTTTTGTGGCTGATAAGTCTGGAGATGTGTATTCATTCTCCATTCTGGAGCCACAGAAAGCAGGAGAGCTGAAGCTGGGACATCTCTCTATGTTACTGGATGTGGTATGTCTGCATTAGAACAACGTAAAGATAAATAAAAATGATTGAAATTGTTATTTAAATGACATTTTTAATGCAGCAAATATTGAAAAACACTTTAAAAAAGTGTGATAATAAAAAGTTTGATGTTATTGAACATTATTACAGCTTTGAATACGTTTATTTGAATTAAAATTAGAATTTATCTAAAGATAGTACTGAGTTCAAGCTAAAATGTGAATAATTCATTTTTATTTGCACATAATTGCAAAACTAAGTTGCTAAATATTTAATAAATATGATTTCTTGCTGTTAAAAAAGATGGATCACTACAGAGAAAAGAGAAAAATTAAATGGTTGAAATAATTTAAATAAAATACCAGTTTGTAATTTTGGAACAGTCAAATAACACTTTGATTTTTCCATTTAAACATATCCATTTTTTTCATTTACCCCAAAATGAAAACTTGGTCACCATTTAATCGTCTTGTTCCAAACCTATAAACAGTTTGTTCATCTCTGGAACACAACTGGAGACATTTTTAAGTCAATCTGAGAGATTTCTATTCCTCCATTCAAAGCCGATTGTCTAAGCTATTGTCCATCCTATTATGTTGGCTATTAGACATTAACGCTAACGTATGACTACCTACGTCAGTTGTGCTGCTTCAATCCTGTTAATAAATTGTCTTACGTGGCCTAAGGGGATAGTATAGTAGTAGTGTCTATTAGGGATGGGGAAATGAAGCCAAATAGAGCACTGAGGCTTTCTCTTTACTGTTCTGAGAAAAGATTTGAAGCTCTGAGAGATTGTTGAGAACAGCGCCATCTAGTGCTCACTTAAAATATGACCCAAACGCTTGTGTTAAAGGGCACCTATGGTGAAAAATCTACTTTTCAAGCTGTTTGGACAGGCATATGTGTAGGTATAGTGTATAGACTGTCATATAGAGGTGATATAAACACACCCAGTCCATTTTTTTCAATTTAACAACATAAAAACGGTGGACCAGTTGGAGCGGTTTTGAGACCGACCGCAACTTGACGTAGGAGTGCGGTCCCCCCCGCACACCGAATTGATTGACAGCTGCGTATTAACATGTCTCCATAGTAACGTGTACAATCATACCAACCACAGGACGTGCGCAAACTAAGCAACATAAATAAAAGTCTGTTCAGTTTGCTAGGATCATCCATCATCATCAAATGTGATCAAGAGTGAGTTTTACAAGTTTAAAATGTTTTAAAACAGTGCATGCTTGTAATAAATTACAGCGATTTACTTCATCAACACAGCCGCATGTCAGAACAATTATAAAAGACACTTCAATCCCGGTTTGTGGACGTTCAATCAGGTTTATTTTGTACATCAACATAACAGATATCCATACAGCAGTGGATATTAACCTGTATCCTGTCACATTTGCATGCAAAAACAGTGCAAAGCTAATAGCGCTGTGTGTGTGCGTGTCCGCGCTATGTGTGTGTGTGTGTGTGTGTGCGTGAACTTTGTAACGACATTGTGTGTGACTCATCCTTGCAACTCCACAACATGCATCAAATACTTATTGATAAGGTTCTTACTGTAGTTTTTCTCACAAACGTTACGTGTGATCTTATTCCTTCTTGTTTGTCTGTTGTCTGACGCAGCCGAGGTAGCTGCTGACAGGCACGTGCAAACGGTGGGCGTGAAGGACTAGCCTTAAAGGCGCAGTACACAAAAACCGCTAGCAGATGCAAAATGCTACAAAATACAAACTTCTAAAAGGTATAATAAAAAAATCTGATGGGTGTTTTGAGCTGAAACTTTACAGACACATTCTGGAGACACAAAAGACTTGTATTAAATCTGGAAAAAGTGGTAACCTAGGTGCCCTTTAAAAGGATAGTTCGCCCAAAACTCACTTTTTACTCTCCTTAGATTGGTTTCAAACCCTTATGATTTTCTTAATTCTTTTTAAACACAAAATAAAATATTTTAATAAATGCTGAATGCCAGTAACCATTCACTTCCATAATAGCTAAAACAAATATTATGGACAGGGGGTGGATTTAACCAGTAAGTGAGGTAAGCGGCCGCTTAGGGTCCCAGGAAATCAGGGACCCCCCAGTAAATATCTAGAAGTATAATGTATACCTATAAACTTTATATAACATCGTTTTCTACCATGTTTTGTATGGTGAGAGTTAAACAAATAGAATTTTAACGTAATTTAATATTTTTGAATACAATCAAATATAATATTATTATAATATTGTAATGTTATGTAATAATAATAATAATATTACAAAATAAAATATCCATCATGGGGCAGTCCAGCAGTCAAATTTTATAAAAACATTTTTTAAATTATTTTTAGTTGTAAATTCATTTTAAGAAAGCTAATCGTTTAAAATGTAGAGATTGCATTAATTAAAAATGTCGAAAAGAAAATATAAAAAGCAGCAATATAAATAAATATTAAATAAACGTTTGAAGGGTGCATTTCAGGACTTGGTCCCTATTGCTGGAATTGCTTAGGGCCCCAAATGCCTAAATCCGCCCCTGACTATGAAAGTCAATGGTTACAGTTTTCTCGCTTTCTTCAAAACGACTTATTTTGTGTTAGAAAGCAGAAAGAACTACTACTTAGTACAAAGTAAAATGCACACATGATTGGACAAAAAGTGGTGACCAAATTTGCCATTGACCATGTGAATCTTGGAAACCAATACACACCACAATACAGGTCTAGAATTTGTTGTATGTTTTTGCACATCGAAGCTTCAGTTTCATACATTACATCAGTCCACTGAATGCGCAATCTATAATCTTGCCCGAAGTAGAAGGTCATTCAGATTCTACTTGACTATTATTTTTCCAATACTATAAATTTGGACATATCACTCTGTGCTCACATACTGTTTTTCTCATACTGTATAGTATGGAGGCATGTGATTTCGGAAGCCCTAAAACTTCTTTATTCCTGGCCTGTTGAATTCTTGATTCTGATTGGCTGATGAACATCCTAAGGTGTGCTGTTATTTTCATATAAACGCACAGCTAAAGTAGTTCCAGGCAGGTTTTGTCTGCATTACAGTTCCATATCACTACACCAAATTATTTCAGTCACTACACGGCTAAAACAGTCAAAAAAAAAAAAAACTTCAGATGAGAAGACAGCAGCAGTTTGAGGACAAAAACCTGACAAATGTGTTGAAATACAACATCTGAACAGGATCTTTAGGTTTGGTAACTGTTGTATAAGCAGAATATTTAACTCTGGTCTGTTGAGTTATTAGTAATAAATAAGGCTCTTCTAAGGTGCAATATTTTCTAATAATTTATTAGACCCTCGTCAATTATTCGTTATGAGACATATTATTTAATTTTTTTTCTTTTCTTTTTTTTAAATTCAGGCTCTGTCTCCAGATGATAAATATATCATAACAGCTGACCGAGATGAGAAGATCAGAGTGAGTTTCCGGCGATCGCCCTACAACATCCAGGCTTTCTGTCTAGGCCACACAGAGTAAGTGTGGGTCGTAAGAGGACAGTGATGGTGTCACACCTCAGATGTTGTTTGAACATGTTTGTTTTTTTCTGTGCAGATTTGTCAGTTCATTGCTTGTGCCTGCAGGACATCCTGACTGGCTTCTTTCAGGTTCAGGAGTAGGTGTCTTTCCACTTTCCACTTTCAGTACTGTTTTTCTGTAATATTCTATTGTGCTCATGATTATATGGGTGATTATAAGTGTCATATTATAACAGAACTGACATGGTTATGTTGATAGGATGGCATGGTGAACGTCTGGCATTTCGAGACTGGTCGCCGGTTACACAGTGTAGACTTGAGGAAATTTGGCCTTGAGTCCGAAAACACAGAAAAGGTGCCGTTCATTTGTTTTCAATAAGCACACGCACGAAGCACAAAGTGTGTCACAATCCTACAAAGTCACATTATTAATCTAGAAGTCTTTAAAGGAAGTCTATGGTTCTATATTAAAATAAATAATATATAGCAGGGGTGCTCGACCCTGTTCCTGAAGATCTAACTTGCAACCCATATCAAACACACCTGCCTGTAATTATCAAGTGATGTTCAGGCCCTAATTAATTGCTTCAGGTGTGTTTGATGAGGGTTGGAGCTGAACTCTACAGGAAGGTAGATCTTCAGGAACGGGATTGAGCACCCCTGATATGTAGTATATAAATTATGCCTTTATTTTAAATAATAAAAATTTGCAGTGTTATAATAACAATATTAATTAAAAACAGTATATCAGGGATTAGAAACTTTAGAATTTTAGAATTGGGAGACTTATTTCAAATAAGGATGTTTACACTGTAAAGACGAGCATTTGCAAGACGTATTGTGTATTTTTCAATGGGTGGACATATTTAGGATAAAGACAGTAAAAATGTATTAAATATGTAATTTACAGACATCATAGCATTTATATTGAAGTTTATTGTTATTTTCCCAACATGGATATACTTTAACCATGTAAAGTGTTAAGATATTTTTTATTTTAATAGTGTATTGTTAAATGTCTAAACGTATTACTTACTTAGAAACTTGCCTAAATGTCTACCTTTTTTTGAATTGCCATTAATAAAAACAGAATAATTGTATTAAAAATTTTACACACCTGTCAAGTTTGGTATTAAGCAAGCAGCTTAATCCAACAGAAGAAATACTTGAATTTTTTTTTTTATTTGTATGAAGGCATAAAACACAGGAATAAAGTATTTGTCCATTGAAGTCTAGGGTTGTGAAGATGTCTTGTAAAATATATACAGTTGAAACCAGAAGTTTGCATACACTGTATAAAAAGGCACATAACCATTTAAAAAAAAAAGTCAGATGTTGATGTGACTAAACTTTTTCTCTTTTAAGTAAGTTAGGATTATCACATTTGGTTGTTATGCTTAATAGCAGAATAATGAGAGAGAGATTTTTTGAGAAATTGTTATAACTTTTCTTGAAAGTCAAGTTTACATACAATAAGATTATTATGCCTTTGAAAAAGCTCAGATGATGGTGTCAAGGTTTTGGAAGTTTCTGATTGGCTAATTGACAACATTTGAGTTAATTAGACGCACAACTGTAGAGTAGTATTTAAGGAAAACCTCAAACACACTGCTTCCTTGTGTGACAACATGGAAAAATCAACACGCCAGAATCAACAAAAAAGCCAGATTACAATTTGCTAAATTACACTGGGAAAAAGACAAATTTTTGGAGACATGTGCTGTGGTCTAATGGAACTAAGATTGAACGGTTTGGCCATAGTGACCAGTGTTACATTTGGAAGACAAAGGGGAAAGCTTACAAGCCTAGGAACACCATCCCAACTGTGAAGTATGGGGGCGGCAGCATCATGTTGTGGGGCTGTTTTGCTGCAGGAGGGACTGGTCCATTTCACAGCATAGATGGTATCATGAAGAAAGAACATTATAGTATGTAGAAATACTGAAGCAACATATCTCAAGACATCAGCCAGGAAATTAAAACTTGGCCACAAATGGGTCTTCCAAACAGACCATGACCCTAAGCATACTGCCAAATTAGTTAAAATGTGCTTTAAAGACAACACAGTGAAGGTTTTGGATTGGCCATCACAAAGCCCTGAACTCAATCCTATAGAAAATTTGTGAGCAGAGTTGAAAAAGCTTGTGCGAGCAAGACTACAAGCCTACAAATCTGACTCAGTTACATCAATTCTGTCAGGAGGAATGAGCCAAAATTCCTTCAAACTATTGTGAGAAGCTTGTGGAAGGATACCCAAAACCAAGGAAATATCAAGGAAATGTATGTAAACTTTTGACTGTCTAAAAAATAGAAAAATTCTCAAAAAAAAAATTATCTTATTCTGGCATTTAGCAAATGTAAATCATTTAGGTAATCCTAACGGACCTAAAATAGTAAACGTTTAGTATGATTTACCATCAGACATTTTTTTTAAAAAATGGTTATGTTCCTTTTTTTAAAGTGTATGTAAACTTCTGGTTTCAATTGTGTGTGTATGTATGTATATATATATATATATATGTATATATGTGTATATATATATATATATTATCGGTCATTAACTGTAAATGTATAATTTATAATGCCAAGAAACATGTTATGCTTATTTAGAACAAGAATCAATTGATGACAATTTAAAAGACTATTTGACGATCATACAGTGCAGCATAAAAAATCGTAATAAATTGTCATTTTAAATGTTTGCAATTTGCCACTTTGCCAGTTCAAAATCACTTTTGTAAAATTAATTATACACAGACAACACAATAGCACATCTGCTCATTGACCTGTAGATCTTACGATGGACACAGATGGCACTGTAACCATCCCTCTTTTATTCTGCAGAGGTTTGCGGTCAGCCGGATCATCAGTTCACCAGATGGACAACATGTCGCTGTTCAGTGTGAGGGGTGCGTTTCATTTCATCACATTTTTCTGTTGATCATCATTCTAACTTTATTTTGGCAGACTCCTTTATTAAAACTGAATCAAACAGGTCTTGAAGGAACACTCCACTGTCTAGTGTAATGGGCTTAAATTATATCTCTCCTGGAGTTAAATAGTTGAGTTTTTTTAATCCATTCAGCCGATCTCTGGCTCTGACGGGAGCACTTTTAGCTTAGCTTAGCATAAATCATTGAAGATTAGATCAAAAAAAAGAATAGAGTATAGATCCTAGAGTTGGGGTCGAGTCCACCTTTGTCGAGTCCAAGTCCGAGTCCTTAACATCCGAGTCGAGTCCGGCCGAGTCCAGACAGTCATAAAACTCACTCATTAATTTTCTTTTGACTTAGTCCCTTATTTATCAGGGGTCACCACAGTGGAATGAAACGCCAACTAGTCCAGCATATGTTTTACGCAGCGGATGCCTTTCCAGCCGCAACCCATTCACTCTTGATTACACACACACAATCATACACCATTTTAGTTCATTCAATTCCCCTATAGCACATGTCTTTGGACTGTGGGGGAAACCGGAGCTCCTGGAGGAAACCCACGCCAACAAGGGGAGAACATGTAAACTCCACACAGAAATGACAACTGGCCCAGCCGGGACTCAAACCAGCAACCTTCTTGCTGTGAGGCGACAGCGCTACCCACTGCGCCACTGTTCTGCCCACAGATAATTCTATAAAATATATTTTTTGTATCTTATGAAATTGTCAAATTAAATTAATATTCTTGCAAAAGACTTTTTAAATGATCTTAGTATATCAGTCCAGTCCACTGTGTCTTTGTGTTGCAGTTACATTTAGAACAAATTTCTGTTATTTATTTAGAATATTAATGGTATAATAATAATAATAATAATACCAACAATAATAATAATAATACTTTTATTTATTCAAAAAATAAATCTAGATATTTTTATATCTTTATTTATAATAAATATTATAAATAAGTGGAGGGTGGGGGGGCTTTTGGGGATAGGTCATGGTCCTGGTCCTCAGTTCAAAAGACAGTGATGACATCAGCATACAACTATGCACAATTCATTTGTCATTATCAGATTCTCTCTTGCATATTCAACATAGGGCAGATATACTGCCACTCACACTCAGTAAATGTTTATTCTCACACAGAAGACTCGCATTGTAGACACAGGCGCACACACACTCAATCTCTCCAATGTCTCTCATCAAAATATTACCTGAATATTAATTTTTACACAAACCTCATTCTATCTTTAAAAATATTTTAATATTGCTTCAATTTGTGGACTTAGTCCAGCGATTTATCCATTCTGAATGTTGACTGGATTTAAATACAACTCTATATTGAAACCATTTATGCTTATATTGACTTTAATATAATATGCAACTCCAAGCAAGATCATTATTACAACATTTTTGCTATTCCATCATTTAATTACTGTAATTTTACACACTCTTTATACTCTCCTAACCCTACCCCCCAAAATCAGAAGCTGATCTGTGATGAGTTTACTATACTGAACACGTCCGTCAGTCAGCATGCATAGGCTACATTGTTTCAAGTTGTGACGATCGAAGCAGCTTTAATAGAAAGAAAGAGAATGCAGATGTTTTTATATTCATTTTAACGTGCTTTCAAAGCGAAAGCACAATTCTCTTGAACAGCTCTTGCAGTTCTATCACATTTGAGATCGGCTGTGTTGACGTACTTTCACTTTTCATAGTAAGATTAAACATAAGGGAGACGTATTAGAAAATTAAACGGGATGATAGCGGGATGTCATTACAAGAGTTACACAGGAAAACGTTGAATATTACGGAGTCCGGATTTGAGAAGCCCTGGCCTAAATCAAGCGCTGAACGCATCTTTATCTGGCTCAGAGCCAAAGCGCAAAACTTGGAATGTGGCAGTTATTTGCGGATATATTGACACCAGTATAAAGACCAAAACAATATCTTCAGTAAAAGCATTGTCCCTACAATATGAATATAAAATTCAAGAAAATAAGTTCTTACCTTTCTTTGTTTTTTTGTTCAACACGTCGGTAGACGACAAATTATTGCTGACTTTAAAGACATTGTCCTAGACCTAGCCACGCATTGTGTGATATGGCTATTTCTGGTTAACTTAACGTTTAAGGTAAATACGTGCTACTGCTGCCTGCCGGTGCGGCGGAAATAAATGCTGGCAGCCAGCCAGAGAGTTCGCTAAATTCTTGTTAGTTTCATGCTGTTATTTATTAATTTTTAATCTCTTTATTTATGTTCTGAATGATGTGGACTCGACTGGACTTGATGATATTTTCCGAGTCCAAAATGTCCGAGTCAGAGTACAAGGTTACCCAAGTCCGTGACCAATCAAAACTGGACTCGAGTCCGAGTTCAAGTTCGAGTACCCCAACACTAATAGATCCTAGCCAATTTGACTTAGAAAATGTTCAACTGTCTTAGTACATGATGTAACTTCAAGAGTCAAGCTTTAAATAGAAATAAAATAACAATTTTTTTAGATGCTAATCCAGGGGTGCTCAATCCTGTTCCTGGAGATCTACCTTCCGCAATAGTTCAGTTCCAACCCTCATCAAACACACCTGAACCAATTAATTAGGACCTGAACAGCACTTGATAATTACAGGCAGGTGTATTTGATATGGGTTGCAACAGAAATCTGCAGGAAGGTAGATCTCCAGGAACAGGATTGAACACCCCTGGTCTAATCCAATCCAATGATTTATGCTAAACTAAGCTAAAAGTGCTCCTGCCAGACTCTTAGATCAGCTGAATGGATTCAAAAACTTGAGACTAAAATAAGCCTATTTTCAAAAAAAGGGGAGTGTTCCTCCAAGATTATGCATCTACCAAGCAGGAGTAATATTATCTGCATGTGTGTAGATTCCCCTCAGTTCAGCTGTTCGCGGTGGATTGTGGGACAGAGGGCCTCCTGAACCCTGCAGACACGCTGACTCTTCCTCTCTCGCCGTGGGACGTGACCTTTGACTCGCAAAACCAGCTGTGGGTTTTGCTGGAGAGCGAAGACATGAATGTGCTCCTGTATCGACACTCTGAGCAGCACTGGAGGGTAAACTCCTACTCTGCTTTCAATATTCAGAGCTTAACTTGGATTGTTTATGTAAAGGATAATGTAGGTCATGAAGCTTCGAAAGCTTTACAAATATTTTGTTTTGAATCAGGGGTTTCAGAGCATGTATCAAAATGGCTAGGTGTTGTGATTTCAGTAAACTGAGCTTTGTTTGGTTTCTCCCAGTGGGTGTTGTTTGTGTAATACTATAAAAGCCACATTAATCTGGCTGGTTCACTCAGATCGCCCCCCAGTGGTGAATCGCTGAACAGGCTTCAGTGTTTACTTCATCTCAGAACGGTTTTTACTAGTTTATAGATGTTTTAATGAGACATTTGTAAAAATGAAACATAATAATAGTTATTAATAGTCTCTTGTTGGCTTATTTAGCAGAGCCAACCATGGAACAAATGGTACATAAGCCTTGAAAATGTATAAAAGAATGCATATTATGCCGACACTTACAGGAATATTGAATGATGTTAGATAAGCTTTTAGCATTTACAGGTTGTACTTTCAATTAAAACTTTGCAATATGTGTGTGAAAGTCAATTCTAGTGCATGTTTACCTGAATTTTTGTCGCATTTACATGGTTTTGACCATGATAAAAGACCATGAGGTGATAAAAGATTGTTAATAGATGGTTCTTATTGGTTGTGTTTACAGCTGTGTGACTCTGAGAGCCCTGAACTAAAGAGGGTCACTAATGCATTACAGACTCAATGGCATCTCTTTAAAGGTAAGAAATGCATATAATTCAGTAATAATTGAATGGTGAACCCATACACAACTTAAATGCCTGTTTTGTCATATTTAATCAATTTTAACTTGATTTTCGCATGATCAGGTAAACCCAAATGCATAGTTCACCCAAAAATCTTCCACTTGTATCAAAGCTGTTTTAGTTTTTCTTCTGTTGAATATACAGGCAGTGCAGAATTATTAGGCAAATGAGTATTTTGACCACATCGTCCTCTTTATGCATGTTGTCTTACTCCAAGCTGTATAGGCTCGAAAGCCTACTACCAATTAAGCATATTAGGTGATGTGCATCTCTGTAATGAGAAGGGGTGTGGTCTAATGACATCAACACCCTATATCAGGTGTGCATAATTATTAGGCAACTTCCTTTCCTTTGGCAAAATGGGTCAAAAGAAGGACTTGACAGGCTCCGAAAAGTCAAAAATAGTGAGATATCTTGCAGAGGGATGCAGCACTCTTTAAATTGCCAAGCTTCTGAAGCGTGATTATCGAACAATCAAGCGTTTCATTCAAAATAGTCAACAAGGTCGCAAGAAGCGTGTGGAAAAACCAAGGCGCAAAATAAACTGCCCATTAACTGGGAAAAGTCAAGCGTGCAGCTGCCAAGATGCCACTTGCCACCAGTTTTGCCATATTTCAGAGCTGCAACATCACTGGAGTGCCCAAAAGCACAAGGTGTGCAATACTCAGAGACATGGCCAAGGTAAGAAAGGCTGAAAAACGACCACCACTGAACAAGACACACAAGCTGAAACATCAAGACTGGGCCAAGAAATATCTCAAGACTGATTTTTCTAAGGTTTTATGGACTGATGAAATGAGAGTGAGTCTTGATGGGCCCGTGGCTGGATCGGTAAAGGGCAGAGAGCTCCAGTCTGACTCAGACGCCAGCAAGGTGGAGGTGGAGTACTGGTTTGGGCTGGTATCATCAAAGATGAGCTTGTGGGGCCTTTTCGGGTTGAGGATGGAGTCAAGCTCAACTCCCAGTCCTACTGCCAGTTTCTGGAAGACACCTTCTTCAAGCAGTGGTACAGGAAGAAGTCTGCATCCTTCAAGAAAAACATGATTTTCATGCAGGACAATGCTCCATCACACGCGTCCAAGTACTCCACAGCGTGGCTGGCAAGAAAGGGTCTAAAAGAAGAAAAACTAATGACATGGCCTCTTTGTTCACCTGAACTGAACCCCATAGAGAACCTGTGGTCCATCATCAAATGTGAGATTTACAAGGAGGGAAAACAGTGAATGTTGAGATGTTATATTGGTTTCACTGGTGAAAATAAATAATTGAAATGGGTATATATTTGTTTTTTGTTAAGTTGCCTAATAATTATGCACAGTAATAGTCACCTGCACACACAGATATCCTCCTAAAATAGCTCAAACTAAAAACTACCAAAAATATTCAGCTTTGATATTAATGAGTTTTTTGGGTTCATTGAGAACATGGTTGTTGTTCAGTAATAAAATTAATCCTAAAAAATACAACTTGCCTAATATTTCTGCACTCCCTGTAGAAGATCTACTGAAGAATGTTGGAAAACTACTTCCTACTATGGATGTCAGTGGCTTTTTTTGTGAATTATACCTAAAGTTGCTTACTAATCTATTAAGTGTTCAACTTGATATATTAACAATATAAAATATATTGTGTTCATAAAAAATTGGGACAACTTGAAAGCAAACTTAACTGGAACATACACAAATAAATAAGACATTTTGCCAAATAACTAGCTTTAATTTTCTGTCAGGTTGCTAAATGCTAAACGGCAGTTTGTCAACTGTCAAGTTGTCAACTGCTTTAATTGTCTGTCAGGTGTCAGTGGACATTGAATTCAACAGGTTTCTTAACCCTTAGGTTTCTTAAGCTGTATATTTGAAATGTTGAGTGTTATGCAGTAGACTTTTTATAAGATTAATGCATAGCCTACCTCTGATTCACTTTGTTCCTTTAAACCTTATTATGAACACTTATACTAGATTTTCCCCCCTGCGTTTTCTTTACAGGATCTGTGGGACTGGAAAGTCAGTTTAAACATCTTTATAAAGTGAACTTTGACAATATGGCTTCATACTTGCAAAAGAAACAGGAAAGACTAGACCTGGAGAATAAGAAGAGAGCAGCAGCAAACGGCTCAAAACCCAACAAAAAAAGTAAAACCGAGAGCGGCGCTGTGGCACAAAGCACCAGCTGAGAGGACGTTTGCCCCTTCATTTCTGCCATGTTTCTATAATACTAAAGTTGTTTTTGTTAATTGACCATGATTTTATTTCTTGGACCAGTAAAGACATTCAGACTTGGTGGTTTCCGTTTTCTGAACATTAAGTTGTAATGCTGTGTTTTAACCGCTAGAGTCCGCTAGTCACGTTCTGAAAGTGAGCAGTTAGTCACCACAAACATCAAAATAGACGGTGAATGTTATTAATGCATATGATTATTTTTGTACGATTTTGTGCGCTCTTGTAATCAAAAACATGACCTTCTCTTATGACTTTTTTTACCATTATGGAGGCTGGGCAAACTGTCAGTCACATGAGATCAACCAACAGCAAGCAACAATCAATTTTTGACTTCCAAAGTCCCGCCTAAATTGAATATTTTCCTATTCTAGAAGATCTTGTTCCAATAATTGAGAGGAAAAGATGATTTGGGTGCTTTTAGCAGCATCAGTCAGTGAACAATGCGGTTTAACTCTTCCAGAGGACAGGAATAATCATAAAACTGTATAATGACTGAGCTTAATGAGATCTGGGGTTTCAGTTTTTCATAAAGTTAGACTTTATTGTTTTCTGAATAAAAGTGACTAAAAATCTGTACATCCTGTATAATGTTTATACTTTTACAAAACCAAATAAAAACAACACAAATGGTTCATAGCTGAGCTGTACATGGTTCAACAATTCCCTGAATGATGCTTTGGAGAGACACTCATTTCCCACTGATGGCGAATCCAGCTGAAACAGACAAACAACAGGTATGTTTTGCTGTAAAGATCACATAAATAACTAATTATACAGTTCAATATATAGTTAACCCATAAATGTTTATGGTGTTGAACACAAAAGAAGATATTTAGTAAAATGTTGACAACTGGTAACCCTTCTATGTCATAGTGTTTTATTACTACTATGGATGTCAATGGCTAGTGGTTTCCAAAATCAGGGTTGGAATATCAAGGAATTTTAAAAGGTCTATTTGAGACATTGAAAGTCTGGGAACTTTTAATTTTACTAGTCCAAGTTATTGAAAATCAAGAATTTTTGTAGTTGCTTTAAATTATAGATACCATTTATAAAAATGTGACTTGCCTGTACCATATTTATCGCATTGTTTCACCTCTAGTATATGGTATCTGTTTTTCACCTCCATTTTATTCCTTTCACGCTTAATAACTGGCAGTCGCCTAAGTCAAATTAATTCACAAGACTATCTGTTATTAATATATACAGAAAAATATCCATTTTAGTAGCTTTGGATTCAAAATGACCACTTGAAAGACCACTTGCCATGTAAACAGTAAATACCTCAGATTATTTTATATTTTTGTCTGAGGTAAATTATTCATTGTTGTTCTTATAATGTCTATTAAAGCAAGATCTGCACAATGATATTCAACCTAAATCCATTTTAATATTATGCAAAGCACAACAGTGGCCTGTTTTTCCATTCAGCTTTTTAGTCCGGGGATTTGATATTTGTCTTCGAGTGGGAACCCTGCAGCATTCAAAATATCTTCTCTTGTGTCTCACAGAGAAAAATAAACTCTGGAACCAATTGAGGGTGAGTAAATGTTTCATTTTTTTAGGTGAACTATCCCTCTAATTAGCAAGCATAGTACACTGTTTTGGCATTGACCTTCCTCATTTCTTTTTTCCTCCCATTGTTAAATTTTCTGTTTTCTTTTTCTGCACCTGTAAAAAAACAAGACGTGTAACAAAAACATGTAAATAGCCAGTGAGTTACAAAAGAAAGCAAACCGCTACAAAAAGCCGTCTGCTGACCTCGTTCATGGCGTCGTCTATCTGTTTGAGCTCCTCATATCTGTCCCGGGACTCTCGCAAGGGCTGCACCATTACCTCCTCAATCTGAGGAAACAACTGGAACACAGAGAACAGACAGCTTGGCCTGCTGGGTTTGACCCAAACCAGTGTTTGATTTCTCATTGAAGGACTCATGTTTTGTGCGTTCAGGTCTGACCTTCATCACTGTCTCGAACATGGGGATCAGGACAAACTTGATGAAGCCGATCTGAGCGGTGGGTTTGGTCACTTTCTCTCTGTCCATGAAAGGAGCCACAGGTAAACCTTCTGCCTTCTCTCGGTCACTCTGATGGACACAAAACACAATTCTGATGAATACATTGGTCTATACAGAAATAATAAACAGAATAAGAATTTATTTTCCTGTATTTTACCTTTCTACCCAGCCATCATCCTGTTTAAGTAGGCCTATTTTCCCGTATTACTCCCTTTAATCTTTTTTATAAAAGGTGGTAGTAAAATCAACAGAGCCGATCCTCCCACCCACTAAACCACGTTACTCTCAAATGTTCAAGGCTTCATTTTATTTTGACTTGACAGTACTTTTAAATTAAAACTGGCCACATTCCCTTTCTTTCTACTAAAGCCACGAGTCATCGCTCTTCTTATCTTTGAATAAGTCAATTCATGTAAATCCATACATCAGGGCTATTCAATTAGTTTGTCACGGGGGCCAGTTCATGAAAAGCATCCCAAACGAAGGGCCGGAGGGACATGACTTGCAATATAAATGATAACACAACTGCATTTAAGAGCCAATGATGTATTTTTGCTCCTTTAGACACCCACGTTGTATTTGTCTACATTAAAATTGTAATATATTGTATTTTGAAACTATATAACATCACTGCATTGTACAATAAGTTTTTTTTAACAAACATTCAAATGTTGTATTTCACAGCACAACAAAATCAGTGTATTGCTTAAGTAGGCTTCTTCTACATTCAGATACGTTCATATGTTCTGTTTTGAACTGCATAACAATTATGGATGCAACAAATATAGATTTTGGTTGTACGATTATATAGTGTGAAGAATAATCAGTGTTTCACAGTTATCACGTCTAATGTAAATTTAAGCTTTATATTAGCTAGATTTAGATCTGGACATCCCTAACTAATATTAAAAAACCTTTAAAAGGCATTTTCATTAGTAATAGTTTTTATGCTGTAGGTTTTTCTGTGCTTATAGGGCTACACAATTGAATTATGTGTGTGTTTATAGAGAGGAACGGGAGAAAATAATATAATAATAATTGTTATGAAGGTCGGCGCCAATATTTAGATTAACTGTTGTTATCATCTGCGTTCATACATACATAATCATTTTAATAATAGTTCGTCTAACATGTCTTTTGTTTACATTACACTAAAAGCTAAGCACAACTCTCACCGTTACAGCATGAGATGTTTTCTACTGCGTGCGCCCAGACAGCCGCAAGCGCGTTGCTCCGCTTGCGCCCGCATATTGGCATATATTCTTACGACATAACAAACTTGCGCGCGGGAAAGACGTGATATGGGAACGGCCCGCGGCTATAGTTATTACAGTGTGCGTGCGTATTTGCTTCGGTGGACAAGCTCGGAACTTTAAACTAGCGCACAGTTGGCAACTTGGCGTAATTTTGTTCAGCAGTTTTGTTTCGTGCGGCAGAACAGAAATGCAGAAATGCAGCTTAGAGACGCATTTACGATTATTTAACCATTACGAATTAAAGCGCAGTTAATAGTGAAATCGGTTAATCGTTGCATCCCTAATAACGATATCAGTGCATTGTACAAAAAACCTTTTCTACAAACATATTCAAATGTATTCAGCTGCTCTTGCCACTGTCAGGTGACTCACGCTCTGCGCAGCTCATGCTGTATTGAACAGACGCACCTCACTTCATAACTATAGCGGCCGTTTTTTGACTGAACTCATATTATTCTTGATGTCTTGGTCACACTTTTTGGAGGGCCAGAACAAATTGCCTCGGGGGCCGGGTTTGGCCCGCGGGCCGCCAATTGAATAGCCCTGCCATACATACTTGCATCTGTATGCAACTTTGACACCCAGTGGTTGAACTTGGTATTGCATGCCTGGTTTAAGACGCATGCAAGTGCAGGTTGCCAGATTGACGACACCAACAGGAGTGTACCTGACTATTGAGCCTAAAGGCTGATTTAAGTTGTGTTCTAAATTAAAACAATGACACGCAATAGAAAGAATATTTTCCATATTAAAAGGAGTTTTTGTCATAATCAACACGTTAAATGTATATTTTAGAAATGGCTTCTATTTCTCACAGGTGAACAACAGAAAACTGACAATGATCACTTCAGGTACACCTCATGTGCTTTATTCAATGTTAAATGCTAATAATGTGAGTTTAAATGGCATTTTACATGACATTTATTGCCATATACTGAAAGCAGCAGCAGACAGTTCACCTCAGATCTTGAAAATAAAATAAACTGTTTGAAATTGAACTTCAGAACTGTGACTCAGTGCAAGCCAACAAACATCAGTGATTCAGCATGTACATTTAGTAATGTTTAAGAGGTTTAATATGTATTAATTAGATTATGAAGCTTACCATTTCACTGGAGTGCAGTGAGTGCACTATTCTGTGCTTCTGAATGGCTGTATTTAAATTAGGGAACAGGGTTACAATGTAACCTGCTCACCTAATGTTTACGTTTGTAATATTTATATTATTTGCTAATTAATAACCACCTTGCGTCGAACTCTTAATCTGCATCTCATTTCAGAGTCTGCTACTGTCCACTGGAAGTCGCATTTCGGTCACAGACACATACTTTGAGAGCCTTCCTGACTGAATGAAATGCGCTGTTTTCCACAAAGGCAACCCAGGTGCTGAAATATAATTGGCCAAATTGGCAGTGGGTGGGTTAAAGAGACCAAAACAAAGACAGCCATTCTGACTTTAGCATTGTTTTTCAGATAAACAAGAATGTTCACTTTGCATGTTTCTTAAATATCTGCAAACATATTATGGCATTTTAATGCTTCAGAAGAGTCAAAAACTTACATACAGCACCTTTAATATATACCTGTAAATTTAATTCCCTGCATGACACTTTTTATGCCTTTTTGTTGGCATTACTATGAATCTTTTTAGTTTTTTTTTTCTCATCAGTGATGTACATTAGAGTTTTATGTTACATTTAATGTTAAAAAATAATGTTAATTGCTTTACTTTAATTGTATGTGTGTTACCATGATGGTGTTTAGTAGTTAATTTCTCTGCTTCTGGAAAAAGTTCTTTGTGATGAGCTTTGGTTCATTATATGACTTTCTTATTACAACGTGATTATGGTTTTTTGTTCATTCATTCGTTCGTTCATGTTTATTTATATAGCGCTTTCACAATGTAGATTGTGTCAAAGCCGCTTAACATAGAAGTTCTAATTAAGTCCAGATTTTTGTTGGTATGGTGTGTAGTTGTTTGTACTTGAAGGTAGTACTGGTGTATAATACTATAAATTAATGAAATACAGTAGTTTACCATAAAATGTAGAACATTTTATGGTTCCTAATTGACAAATAGATACTGTTCCCTGAGCGGCTTCTGTACACGTGATTTCAAGAGAAGTTAAAGTGGACACTTAGGGGTTTGGCTGTGTACAAATACACATTAATAAGATTAATAATAAAGTTTTATTGGTAACACGTTAGTGTAGGTCACAATTCATGCTATTAACTACTGGCTTATTACCTGCCTATTAAGATATTAACTGTTCATTAGTAGTTATAAAGTATGATCTTATTTTGCATCCCTAGACCTAACCTAACCTACTAACTATTAATAAACATTAATTAGTAGTTTGTTAATCTAGAAGTGTTAGTTAATGGATTGTCAATACTCTGTGATTTAAACTAAAGTGTTACT
This sequence comes from Danio kyathit, assembly GCA_903798195.1. Classification (NCBI taxonomy): domain Eukaryota; kingdom Metazoa; phylum Chordata; class Actinopteri; order Cypriniformes; family Danionidae; genus Danio; species Danio kyathit. The sequence goes on along the minus strand of LR812527.1, from coordinate 11,491,620 downwards.
GTTGTATTTTAAATACTAATGTTGTCTTAAATGAAAATAAAGGAAAGCAATCCAATGCTTTCAATGTAGATCTGTGCCTTCTTGTTGTTGTTTGTTGTTGTTTGACTTTATTAATCCCCAAAGGGAAATTCACATGTCACAGCAGAGCTTTCCGTACTAAAATAGATAAAATAAGTTACATATACATAAAAACAACAATAATAAAATTACATTCATACTGCACACCTTAGTTCCAAAACAACGAGCAAACACTTGTCCATATCTAATACTAATACAGTTCAGCACAAATCATCTGGTCTAATTTTAAAGTGACACTTCTTATTTAAAGTTAATCAAACAAACAAAAATCTAAATAAGAGATTCATTCGCTGATCTGCACTAAAAAACTAACAACTTTAAATAAGTAGTGCAGAAAATCTTTGTGACCTGTTACCTGAAGCCCTGCCCACTATTTCTTGAACCTCTCTGATGTACGCATGAAGGCCTACCACATTGTTCACAGCTGCACCTCATCACTCCAATCATCAGCCCCTTTTAAATAGTGTAGCTTCAGAGTGGCAGTATGCACCGGCCTTTCACTGCTCTGGACCCCTCATATGTTGTTGTGACTGCGTTCAACCGTGAGTTATGTTTATTTATGAAGTATTGGTTGTATATGCAGTTTATTTATGGAGTATTGTTTATTGATTGATTTATTTGTTTGGTCTGTCTTTATGTATTTGTGATTCAGAAACCAGTCTGATACCACATGTGAAGCGTTATGTACTGGCATTGGTTAATAAAATCCAACAAAATGGATCTTGTTTCAAGTGTTTTGACTGACACTCCATTGTGATACTCCCCCTGCGAGTCAGCATTATCTTCCTAATTTCTTACAAGTAGAATGTTTATTTAAATTACAGTGAAGAAAATGAGAATGACTGAATGCATGAGAACATAACAAATGATCTGATCTTTGGCGGGTCTTAAAATGTGGGAAATAAAGCCTCCGATTAACTCACTGTTAATGAAATGCCTGAATTGATCACCAATAGAAGTTTTAGCAGTTTATTGGTCAGGGGTGTATGAAGACAATGCTCATCTCACAGCTAAAGCTTAGACAAAATTGGGTCATGCAACAAGACTATTCCAAACACGCCAGAAAAATCTACAACAGGACTGAAGATGAAAAAGAAACAAAGTAATAGCAATAGTCCAGTCAAAATCCAGAGCTCATTATGTTGTGGCAAGAGTTGTGCAAAAAAAAAAATCTCAAACTCCTCAGGAATCCTCTGAGAGGCTGAGAAGCTCATACAGAAGATGATTACTTTTGCTGCTAAAAGTGGATCTACGGGAATCTGTTTGTCTTCTCTTGGCTTTACTTTTGTTTAATAAATAATGACATGATGTAAAATGTCATGTGATGTTATTCATCTGAGGTTTTATCTTCCAAATGTTAGGACTTGCCAAGAACAATTTTGTTTTTTTGAATTATTATAATTCTATCCTGATGCAGAAAACCATGAAATTCAATAGGGTGTCCTAGCTTTTTCACATGACTGTAGATACACAGATAGAAATAAGCATGTGTCTAAACTGATACCAAACAAACAATTAATTTAAATCAGGGGTGTCCAAACTCAGAGCTGGTGTCCTGCTGAATTTAGTGCCAGTCTGAGGCTGTTTCTCAATTCCAAGAACGCAGAGAACGGACTTGCCAGGTGTCCTCGGAAGAACGAACTCGGGAGACCACGAGAACAGAGAACGCGTCCTGTGAGAAATGAGATGCTGCATTCTTACTGATAGTCACGTGACCTTCACGCGTTTTGAATGGAAAATTATTTAAACATTACAGCATTCATACGACGATTTATTGTTTTTTCCCCTTTTCAAAATATCTACTATGCATAAAAACATTATAAATATACGTTGCACAATATAAATAAAACAATATAAATACAAACAATACACAATATAAATTTCAGCAAACAAACACCCTTAATGTGTTTATTCCTTTATTAAGATGTCCATGGTAATGTTTATATTCACCGTTTCATTTAGGGAAACTCCTGAGGTAAATAAGTTATATCTCTGAGTCTGAATTTTAATAATAAATCTAAATAAAATGCAGCGCTTCCCACCTCCAGTCTCAATGACTTCTAGGACTTCTAGAGCAAGATCGGCGCTCAAGTCTGCATCGGTGCGTTCTCTATCACATCCGGGAAGTTTCACGCGTCCTCTGTTATTGCGGTCTTGAGTATTGGAACTAAACTTTGGCAGCTGATGATGACATTACACTAGAACACGAGGACGCAAGACCGCTGAAGAACGCATATTGAGAAACAGCCTGAGTTTAGCTGGCTTCAACACACCTGCCAGGAAGTTTTTAGTATATCTAGTAAGAGCCTGATTAGCAGGTTCAGGTGTGTTTGATTAGGGTTGGAGCCAAACTCTCCAGGACCAAGTTTGGACACACTGCTTTAAATGTTTGCTCATACAGTAATAGTTACTATATAGAAAGTGGGTTTGAATTTACTTATACTTATGTTTAATTTAGTGCTGGGCCGTTATCGGCGTTAACGTGCTGCGTTAACGCGAGACTCTTATTGCGCGATAAAAAAAAAATATTGCCGTTAATCTATTCTCAAAGTTGGGTTGGGAGCTGGGTCTATTCTACGCAAGCTATGGCGATTTTCACCTTGATATATTAGCGCAGATGTATACCTGACCGGTGAGCCATCTGCCCTTCTGAATCAAATCAGCAGGATGTCTGATTCTAACTGCAGTTGAGCAGTTTCACTTTAACTCACTTTAACATTCATTCATTGCTTCGTGACAAACTAGGGTATTAGACGCAAATACGGAGTAAGGACTGGTGAGAGAGTTATGGAATTTAATAACGCACGCCAAATGGTAAGAAAAAAAACAGCCGCATTTCGCGATGTGTGTGTTTGTGTATGTGTGTGTGCGGTCCTTTAGTCCGGTCGGCGTGTGGATGTTGTTGGAAAATATGGCGAAAGGTCCTAAAGACCGTGGTGTTTACTTCAATAATGCCACTAATATCTGCAAACTTCTTAATTCCTTTTCTGTTTAGTTCAGTTAAGACTTTTTTTCAGATTAAGGTAATCAGAAATCGCAGTTTGGAGCTTATGTAGACCTACAGTTCAACATTGATGTTTAACTGAATAAACAGTTAGTAAACAAAGTACATCTTATTGAACATCATTTATTTTCATCACCAATTATTAGTAGAACAGTTTCTCAAGCAGTTTGTGATGCATTTTGGAAACAGGAGATGAGCCCCTGGCCTAATGTGACACCCGGCTTGAGAAACCTGTTCTCAAAGACATGTTATTTGGGTAACACACATATTCTGAATGTTTTAGGCAGAATTCAAATGAGTCATTTTAATCTAGATTAATTTCGAGATTAATCTAGATTAATCTAGATAAAAAAAAATTTATCTATGCCCACCTATAGTTTAATTGTAGTAATGCTAGTTCATCTACCTGCATGAAGTACTCCTCCAGGAGACAGTCAACCCAGGGCTCTGCAACCTCCATGGGCCGAACCTCATTAGAGATGTCGCAACACTTGATCAGCACCATCTTCAGCTGTCACAGATAAAGAAAGACACCGCTGATTCTAGAACTGCAGGTACATTTCACGTCACCAAGAAAAACCTACTAGATTTCAAAAACTTTAAAGAAATACTTTTGAATAATGCAAAATAATTATTATTAATCAAGTGAATAATAATAGTTGTATGTGCACTGTAAAAAAATCTACTGGCTTAGTCAGTTTTCTATATTTTATCTCCTCAACTTTGCTTCCATGTTTAGCTGGTTTTGCGGGTAGGTATTTCACTCATGTTTGACAATGCTTTGCTCGGGGTATAAGAAGGAAAGGTAACTGTTGATTGGGGAGAATGACTTTTACGCTGCGTCTCTCACACACTGGTGCGCAGCCTCATATGCTAACAAGGCAGTTTCACTGTCTTTGTTGCTCAGCAGTGCGTATGCTACAGCTACGTTTCTCTATACAGTATGTTAGTTTGTTTCATTCTACTGTCTGTATATTTAAACCTATAACTTTGCCTGCTTTAAGGCATTGAGATTGATTCTCTTTATCAATGATGATAACTTTAATGGAGTCAAATTAATTACAATGGAGTCAGATCAATAATTGATAGGTTCAGAATAGCAGCGTACGCTTCAAGCCGTACACATCAATCAAACTAACTAAAAATATCAAGTTAAACTTTGCATAACTTAAAAAAATAAGCTGAACCCCGATTAACTTATTAAAATAAGTTAAAGAAACAAACATATGTGTTGTCTTGACTTTGTCATTTCATCTTTTACAGTGTGTATTTAGGGAGCATTTTGTCTTGATATTAACTTAATATTAAGAGACTCCCACTATACCTATTTTTGACTTTCATTGACTCTTAAATCACACATTCAGCTTCAAATACCATAAAAATAATTAAGTTTAAGTTTAATCTTTTTGTGTTCACTTGTGTGTTTACAAGTAATTTGCATAAATAATTTATTTTCTGCATTATTTGATTTGTATATATTTGTAGGTTCATTGATAAAAATATATATGTATTGTGTTCTGGTCAATATGTTCTGGTCAACTCTGTTACATCGGTTATTAAAAAGACTAAAACACTGACAGAAATGTATTGTCACGATCACCAGCGATCTTCACTCCATAGATCGCTGGTAAACATGCACTTTCACCCATGGACTACAAATCCACCATCAAATGAACTACAACTCCATACATGCACTCCGATCACACACACATGTTCCTCATCCTGACTGATTGCACGCACCACTGGAGGATTGCCAAAGACTGATTACACACAGTATTTAAGCAGCACATACACTCACCCCAGTTGCCGAGTCTTGTTACCTGTTTACAGTTTCAATTCAAAGCGTTTCCCTGTCTTGTTTTGACCCTCGCCTTGATAATCTGTTTCTCCCTGTCTGCTACCATCCTTGTGACCATTTGCCTGCTTTATTGACTACGATTCCGGATTTCCCTAATACATCTGAATGTTCCTGTTTTGACCACTGCTTGGCTGACAATTCTAATAAAGACCTGCATAACGCCCCATTCACACGGGGCGTCAGCTTCAACGCTTCCCATTCACTTTGAATGGGTGACGTCAGGCGTTGCCGAACTGCATTGTGGATCCGTCGGCGCCGCTTCAGAGGCGTTGCTCGCTGCAGAAGTTGGGACATGCTCAACTTTTCAAGCGCCGACGGAAGCGTCAGCCAATCAGATCGCTGTATGCAAATACACCAGCTCCAACAGTGGCCTATTGCTGACTAATTTCATTGGCTAACGCTGCTATGACGATCGCGTCAGCCCCAACTTCAGCCACGCCCTCTGTCAAGCGTTGACGCTGAAGCCCCGTGTGAATGGGGCGTAAGGATCCTCACTCCGTTGAAGCGTCTCAACCCTTATTACATGTATCATGTGAAATTGATACAAAGGCCTTGCGACACGTCATATTTTCTTCCCTGATTAATTTGTACAAAATGTGTTTAGGATACGCCTGGTAATTAATAGTAAATTAATTGTCAACTAATTTATTAATTAATTTGTCGATTATTTCAGTAAACTTCATATTCACTTTTTAAAATCAGTAATATGATGAAAAAACTTAAAATTCAGTTTTAGACATGCCATATGGTATCTGCTTTGTTAGTGAAGTTTAACAATAATTTAAACAACAATTAGTAACAGAAACAAAGGTTCCTCATCACATTTAAGCATTTGTAATACGTTAAGAAGCTCACACAAGTAGCATGCTCCTCATTACTGTAGTCAAAGCTGTCCACTTTCTGTTTGAAAGAGTCCAGAATCTCTCCATGTCGGGCCATGTCTGTTGCCAGAATCAGGGTGATGGTTCCCTGGCAGAGAAGAAATAAACGAACCAGTAATTATTCACCATTTAAGAGCTTCTACCATACAACCATAAAGGTTTTACATCTATCCAATATTCGAAAAAGATTTATAGTGTCTGTTCATTCATGATCTGGCCTCTCTAAATTCCTCCTCTTCTAGAGTCTGCTCTGATTGGTTTAGTCTCTTGTAATTGGTCAGCCACTTCCAAAATGTGTGGAAAATTTAACATATTTGATTTTTGAAAAAAAAAATACAGCGAAAAGTTATTGCAACATTCTACAGAAAATCGTCCTCTGTGTTCAACAGAAGAAAGGCATGAGGATGAGTGAACGATTGCTGGAATTTGCATATTTTGTACTACAAAAGTGTGTGCGAAAGCTCAGGGGCACACCTGACGAATCTGTTTGAATTCTTCAGGATTGAAGCTGGCAAAGATGTTGCAGTCCGGCTGAGAGAAGATCTGGAAGGCCACAGCACAGTGATGGTTCTCCAGAGGAGAGATGTCATTGTACCTCACGGCCAGCTCTGTGCGTGCGTTTATCTGATACCTGGACAGAGGAGAGACTGTGTACATGATCAACAAACACTCAACAGCTGAAACCTAATGCAAATACAAAATGTATTTGCATTCAGTGTCCAAGTGGCAGTGGATGACATGGATCACTAACATGCTATAAATATACATAAGATAAATATGTTAAAAGGGTGACATGGTGGCTCAAAGCAAAAAGGTCGCTGGATCGAGTCCCGGCTGGGTCAGTTGTCATTTCTGTTTGCGCTATTGGTGAATTGAATGAATAAACTAAATTGGCCGTAGTGTATGAGTGTGAGAGTGTATGGGTGTTTGCCAGTACTGGGTTGCGGCTAGAAGGTTATCCGCTGTGTAAAACATATGCTAGATAAGTTGGTGGTACATTCTGCTGTGGCAAGCCGAAGGAAAATGAAATATGTTAAAGGGATAGTTCACACCAAAATATTCCTCATAAAGTGAGTTTAAACCTTTATAAAAGTTTCTTTTTTGGTTGAAAAAAAGATACTTCGAAAAATGTTGGCAATCTGTAACCTTTGACATCCATTATACTGTAGAAAAAAGCAAATACTATTGAAGTCAATGGCTTTCGGTTTCCAGTATTGTTTCTAAATATCATCTTTTGTGTTCAACAGAATAAAAAGGGTTGAGTAAATGATGACAGAATTTTCATTTTTGGGTGAACAACACCTTTAATTATGAAAAGAATGTCCACTTAGGAATTGGTTGAGATACAAATTTAGAGCATTTTATGCATCAAATGACAATAGGACAAAATAACAAAGATGTCTTGTTTTCTTTCATTTTAGACTAAGCTATACCTGGTAAATCTATTAAATATCGAAACAGAGTAGTCTTTTATTTATTCCTTAGATGTATATGGGAATTTAGTAAAGTGTGGAATTGGTACATTTATGTATCTCATAAGCAAAATAAATAAATAAATAAATAAATAATAATAATAATAATTATAATAATAATAAAGTACAGTGGGGCAACGCAGTGGCGCAGTAGGTAGTGCTGTTGCCTCACAGCAAGAACGTCTCTGGGTCGCAGGTTCGAACCTCAGCTGGGCTGGGTCAGTAAGTGTTTCTGTGTGGAGTTTGCATGTTCTCCCTGCGTTCGCGTGGGTTTCCTCCGGGTGCTCCGGTTTCCCCCACAGTCCAAAGACATGCAGTACAGGTGAATTGGGTAACCTAAATTGTCCATAGTGTATGAGTGTGAATGTGTGTGTGTGGAAGTTCCCAGAGATGGGTTGCGGCTGGAAGGGCATCCGCTGTGTAAAATCGCGCTGGATAAGTTGGCGGTTCATTCCGCTGTGGCGACCCCGCAAGGGACAAAGCCGACAAGAAAATGAATGAATGAATGAATAAAGTACAGTGAATACATGAATAATTTGAATATTCTAAATACTATCAAACAGCTAGACACTAGAAATATTTACTATAATTTTGTGGAATTTGCAAAAATATCAAATATGTGTATTTGCTTATAAAAGGCTGCATGTAATACACTAAATACACCAAAGAAATAAATCTTGTAGACCATAATTAGAATTAAAATAGCTATTTATATATTTTAGAATGTAAGATTCTTATCTAATGAGCTGCTATTATATGAATATTCTCACACAATCATGGAATTTGTCTGTTAATATTAGGTCAAAAGAACATTTATTTGAAATAAAATTATTTTGAAAGTTTATGAATGTATCCTTACTAAATAAAAGTGTAGATTTTTAGATTTTCAGTGTGGTTTATATTAAATAGAAATGTTAATATTGGTCAGGGACTTGTGATCAAAAGATCGCAGGTTCGAATCCCAGCACTGGTAGGGATTTTAGGTGAGAGGAGTGAATAACCCAATTCTCTCTTTGAGGTGAGTCCATTGAGCAAGTTTGAGGTGTTTGTGTGTGCGAGTCCCTTTGGATAAAAGCATCTGCTAAAAATTAATTAATTTTCCTTCAGCTTATTCTCTGATTTATCAGGTCACCACAGTGGAATGAACCACCAACTATTCCAGCATATTATGAAACCCATGCCAACATAGGCATAACATGCAAACTCCACACAGAAATGCCAACTGGCCCAGCAGGGACTCGAACCAGCGACCTTCTTGCTGTGAGGCGACAGTGCTAAGCCACTAAGCCACCGTGCTGCCCCTTCTGCTAAAAATAAAAATGCTAAATTTAAAATACAAGTCCAGTTGTAGATAATGGAGGCTCTTACGTGTTGTTGTACCCAGGATGGTCCAGATCATGACAGACCGCTGCGGTCATCAAAATCAATATATCCACTTGTGTGAACTTTTCCTGTGAAACACACAAGCACATAAGAGTTAAAGAAGTTTAGAGGTAGGATCGGATGAAGAGGACACAATATACAGCCTCTACAGTACAAAAAGCATTACATCAATGGGCAGCGCGATTAACAGCTGGAGTGTCCATTAAGCCCACTAGAAAGCACTCCAACTATCCATACTTTCCACCAGCCAACCAAACTATACTCCCCACAATCCCTTGCATTTGTTACCCACACACCTGATATGGGTTATCTGAACTCTGAATAGCCCCTCACCTGCAAGACATTTAGAAAACACATCTGCATTTTTTTCATGTTAAAAATGTTGCCAAATTTTGACATACAGTATGCTATCAATGTCTAATGTAGAAAAGCTTATGCATGCTTTCATGACCTCTCAGTTAGACTATTGTAATGTGTTAGTAGGCGGTTGCCCTATTGGCCTAATTAACAAACTTCAGCTAGTTCAAAATGCAGCTGCTAGAGTGCTTTCTAGAACAAAGAAATATGATCATATTACTCCAGTTCTTTCATCATTGCATTGGCTCCCTATAAATTTAAAAATTTTATTGACTGCCTACAAAGCCCTGAATGGCTTAGCTCCCCAGTATTTGAGGGAGCTCATGGTGTATTATAGCCCCTCACGTTCTCTGCTCAATTAATTCTGGACAATTGATTATTCCCAGAATATCAAAATCAACTGTAGGTGGTAGATCTTTCTCATATCCGGCACCTAAACTCTGAAATGGCCTTCCTAGCACAGTTCGGGAAGCAGACACACTCTGTCAGTTTCAAACTAGATTAAAGACACATCTCTTTGCATTAGCATACACATAAAACACAAATGCTTTTGAATTCCAAATCCTCTAAGGCAGGGGTTCCCAAACTTTTCAGCCCGCGACCCCCAAAATAACAATGCCAGTGACTCGCGACCCCCAATATCCTCTGAGGTGGTTATAAATACAGAAACCTTGCATCCAATGGCGCACACACACCAATAGACCCAAGTCTATTCTTGGTTTACATTTTTTTTGTATGTATGTCAGTCCTGTAAATTAGCCAGAAAGTTTAACCTGGTGTTATAAAATCAATCTGCTGCATCTGACGCTATTGTTGTGTCTTTAATATAATGTAATTAGCCCAGAGGTCGCAATTCAATAGAACTAGTAACTATAAGCTACTATAGTAACTATATAGTATATAGTAACTATAAACGACTATTTTTTCTCTTCAATAGGTTATGGATAAAATATGGTAATTCTTATGGTTTAATAAAAATAAGTAGATTTATGAAAATCACAAGGCGACCCCCCCCCCTTCATTGTCCTGCGACCCCTCGGGGGGTCCCGACCCCCACTTTGAGAACCACTGCTCTAAGGGATTGTTAGTCTGCATTATATAGGGCAACCGGAGCCGGGAACACTTCCTAAAGACATTATAATTTGAACGGCATCTGCGCTTATGTTAGTCTGTTTTTCATTATTCTGAGTGGAGAGCAAGAATTCCTGAAAGAGCCAAGTGACAGACAAAGTCTCCGCATGATCCCGTGGGCCAGCCTGAACACCCACCGGTGACCTACTCACACCTGCAGCTTCTCCACGATGGACGTCCAGCGTTCTCCAGCCTCCCGCATCTAGACTGCAGCTCTGCGCAAGAAAGTTTGGCAAAAGGAGAAATGATCGTGCCCAACTGAGCCTGGTTTCTCTCGAGGTTTTTTCCTTTACTTTTGTCAATTGGTGAAGTTTGTTCCTGGCCACTGTCACAACTGGATTGCTTGGTTTTGGGACTTGTGGAGCGGCGCATTGATGGATTTGCTCTTCAGTGTTTGGACTTTCAGCAGTGGAAAAATATACCACACTGAACTAAACTCTTCAACTCTGAAAACTGGACTGTTTCAAGTTACTAGAACTTCTATGTTAAGCTGCTTTGACACAATCTACATTGTAAAAGCGCTAGAGAAATAAAGATGAATTGAATTGAACATATGTGACTTTCTCTGCTAAAGTCCCACAATTTATTTCGAAGAAAAAAAGTGTTGATATTGTATAGCCATAAAAATAACAAAAATATATAAAATATAAGTGTATTACAGTAAATGATAGATTAAATATCAAGGTTTTGAGATGCAGTACTATATTTACATTTATAACATAAAAAATATTGAAATCTAAGATTTTATTAACATTAGTCTTATTATTTTGAGCAAAAAATAAATAAAAAATCTGAGGATTGCTACTTAAACACTGATTCTATCGTCTCTGGGTTTACGTTCGGTACAGAAATACCTTCTGATTCTCATATCATTCTCTTAATACATTTCTTTTCTACCATTAGAGATGGCAAACAGACTAATATAAATCCTGGTTTATACTTCTGCGTCAAGTGATCGCCGTAACCCACGGCGCAAGCGTCGCACGTAGCCGTGCATTTATACTTCTGCGCGCTGTTTCTGTTTCTATGCAAATCACTTCCGAAACGCTAGCTGGCAGTAGGTGTTTATGGTCCTCTGTGTCGAGTTTCTTCGCTGGTTTTTTTGTTTTTCCTGAACACTTCATTAATGTACAAGTGGCTCAAACTCGCTCATTTTGAGGCGGGAACCGTCGGACATGGAACAACTTTAATCATAAGGTAAACACAAAACAACAGTTTCCATCCGGAGCTCCTTCACGGGACTCCACACTTGTAAACACTCGCTGCATCGGGCGCGTGGCTCTCACCTCCGCCCACACTCGTCAGCGCTACCAAGCCGACCAATCACAGAGTCTGCGCTACGCGTACGCGTTACATTTTTTGAGAGGTGCACGTCAACAACGCCGACAGCCAGGGCGAGGGGCTATGCGTCCACGCGTAGGCTGTGCCGTAGCATACGCGTGCGTTTGACGCAGAAGTATAAATGGGCCTTAAGTCCCTCAGTCCCTGAAGCGGTAGGACAGCATGCGACTTCAGCCACATTTCTCCCACTTTATTTTGTTTTAAAGCTCTACATTTGTGAAGGTAATGTTTGATGTTTGAAGGTAATGGGAACTTGCATGCCCCATTTGTAACAATGAGAAGTCCCCATAAAACATGAAATGTCAACACATGTGTATTGACAGTGTCTATGATCTCTGCTCAAGTATCTGTTCTCTCCTACACTGGTAAGTAATTAGTCCTCTGTAATAGTGGTGATAATTAATCCAGTGACCTCTTAATACACGTCCATGGCAACAGCAGCGCAGATCCAAGAGAAGATAAGAGAAGAGCGAGAGGCTGAAAGCATCTTCATACCGCAACACAATTGCTTTTACTCCCCCAAACATCACTCATTTATCATCACTCAGCCTCCCACTCCTCTTCAATCTGCTGATGCACAGGTGGCTCGGGAGCTTCAAAACAGATACACTTACAAGCAAATGTCTGTTATGAGATTTCGTTGTGTCATGAGACGGTGTGTGTACCTGTAGGCCGCAGAGGGTAGATCATGCTGTACATCATCTGAGTGACGCAGAAGAAACAGTGGCGGAAATTGTGGAAAGGGTTGTTCCTGTAATTGTCATGGATGCAAAGCTGAAAGTGGTAAGGAAGAAAGAAAAAGCTGTATTTTATTTGTGTTTTATTAGATTTTAAGTCTTGTAATTGCACGTTGTTTATTAATTTTGCCTAGAAAACAATGCAAATGAATGAAAAGGGCTGGCAATATTCTAAATAACAGAATATTTACATTTTTTTTCTTCTAATTTTCATTAATTTTTGTTTTAGTTTTTATTCAGTTTTATTTTCAAGCATCAAGCCGCGGTCACACATGACTTTCCTCCCTATAGACTTCCATTCATACGCACGCGAATGCGTTAGACCGGAAACGCAGGGTCATGCGTCGAGTTTCGCAGGTTGCTGCAGTGCAAAGTTCAAGCTTGGTGAACTCTGACCTGCGAAATCGCATCACTTGACTGCGTGAGACCAATCCAGGATCAAAACATGACCTCTCTGAACAGAAACTTAAAACATGGAGCAATCGCTCCCTTTTTTTAATGTCTAATCATCTTGTTTGATCCCGCCACTTTTTGCAGCGCCGTTCGACAGAATTTCGCAAGCTCAAACTCTAGTGTGACTGCGGCTTTATCCAAAACAACATAATTATAACTCACTCACAGGCAATTTATTAGGTACACCTGTCCAACTACTCGTTAACGCAAATTTCTAATCAGCCAATCACATGGCAGCAACTCAATGCATTTAGGCATGTAGACATGGTCAAGACGATCTGCTGCAGTTCAAAGCAAGCATCAGAATGGGAAAGAAAGGTGATTTACGTGACTTTGAACATGGCATGGTTGTTGGTGCCAGATGGGCTGGTCTGAGTATTTCAGAAACTGCTGATCTACTGGGATTTTTACCTACAACTATCTCTGGGGTTTACAGAGAATGGTCCCAAAATGAGAAAATATCTAGTGAGCGGCAGTTCTGTGGGCACAAATGCCTTGTTGATGCCAGAGGTCAGAGGAGAATGGCCAGACAGGTTCGAGCTGTTAGAAAGGCAACAGTAACTCAAATAACATGCATAATATGCAGAAGAGCATCTCTGAACGCACAACACGTCCAACCTTGAGGCAGTTGGGCTACAGCAGCAGAAGACCACACCGGGTGCCACTCCTGTCAGCTAAGAACAGGAAACTGAGGCTACAATTCACACAGGCTCACCAAAATTGAACAATGGAAGATTGGAAAAAACGTTGCCTGGTCTGATGAGTCTCAATTTTTGCTGCGACATTGGGAAGGTAGGGTCAGAATTAGTGTCAACAATGTAAAAGCATGGATCCATCCTGCCTTGTATTAACGGCTCAGGCTGGTGGTGGTGTAATGGTGTGGGGGATATTTTTCTTGGAACACTTTGGGCCCATTAATACCTATTGAGCATCGTGTCAATGCCAGAGCCTACCTCAGTATTGTTGCTGACCATATCCATCCCTTTATGACCACAGTGTACCCATCTTCTGATGGCTACTTCCAGCAAGATAACCCTCCATGTCATAAAGCATGAATCATCTCAGACCGGTTTCTTGAACATGACAATGAGTTCCCCTTCGGGAGGGGAACTTCAATGCTATGTGGAAAAACTTCCACTATGGGGATTCGTCAGAATCCAATCATCTGAAAGAGTATAAAACGGGCCAATGAAATGCCAATGAGTTGGCAGCGTCAGCGTGCACAGCTGTCTTGAATGACAATCAGTCTGGCATAAAAGGCTAGCATGTGCTCAGCAACGCTATCCTTTTCGCTTCAGAGCCTTTCACGAGCTTCTGAGAGAGTCTATGAGGGTATCTCCAACCTGTGTCTACAGAGAGAGATCGAGAAGCAGCTTCTCCCGGTCCAGAGCGTGTATACGCAGTGGCAGATGGTCGAGCTGGGTTGTTCTCCCTGCCTGGCGTCCTTGGGTCGGTCCTCCAAGAGCGGTATGTATATAGGAAGCAAGTTTCCTAAAAGAGCAACACGGTTGTGCAGCGCGTCTTTTTCAAGACGTCGCTCCGACCGTGCGTTTCTGGTTGCGGTGGTTTCCTGTCCCCGGATGATGGGCACGAGCACTGCGTTTCATGTCTGGGGGTCCAGCATGTTGATGCGGTGCTCGCGGGGCAGTGCATGCCATCATTGTGATGTCATGTCTGCTGCGCAGTTAAGATCGCGGCTCGCTCTTGCAAAAGAGCGACCCACCCCAGTTGTCCCCGCACTGCGGTTGGCACTCGGGCAGATCTGAGGGTTTCAGTGGGAGTAAATCCGCCGCCCTCGGGCTCGCGGACCTCTCGCTCCTCCACGCGCTCCATCCAAGCTTCAGGTGAGAGAAGCGCTCCCATCCTCGGGTGGTCGCCCTCTCACTGATGACACCGAGGATCAGATGTCCATCGCTGCATCGGAGGATGGGCTGTCATTGTCTGATGAGGATGCGAACCCGCTCGCTCCCTCCCTCCGGGGTGGAGAGGCACGGTGTTGGCATCTAAAAAGCAGTCATGTGGCCGTGCTTTCCCGGGCTGTTTCGGCCGTGGGTCTGGTGATGGTTTATCCCCCAGCCCCGCGGCCGGACCGACTAGATGGGTGTTATGTGGAGGATATAAGAAGGCAAGACCTTCTAAGCCTTCCGTCCCCTTCTTCCCGGAAAGTGCGCAGTAAGCTCACGCAGTCTTGGAGGGCACTTTTCTGCCCGATCTGCGTGCGCTTTCATCCTCACCATCCTTGGAGGGTTGGTTGTCATTGTCTGATGAGGATTCGAACCTGCTCTCTTCCTCCGGGATGATGGCGTGGCGTCGAATCCAGAAGCAGACTTTGCAGCCGTGCTTCCCAGGCTGTTTCGGCCGTGGGTCTGGAGATGGTTTATCCCCCAGCCCCGCGGACGGAACCGACTAGAGGGGTGTGATGTGGAGGAGATAAAGGAGGCAAGACCTTCTAAGCCTCCACGTCCCCTTCTTCCTGGATGTGCACAGGAAGCCCACGCAGTGCGCTGCGTGCGCCTCCGCCCTCACCATGCATGCTACGGCCACCTACCAGCGCTCCCTAGCGCAGAGCGCTGGCCCAGCTTGCGTGGGGATGGTTCCGACCCAGGACTGAGCATGAGCTCCGCACAGCTATCGACTGAAGTCGGCTGTGTGTGCCCCAGGGAAGGACGATGGTCACATTAGTGGCCCAGGAACGCCCACCACGGGCTAAACCTGGTGATCTGCGTGATGCTGACAAAGTTCGCTTCTTAGCTCACCCATATCCCAGGCTGGCCTGTTCGGCGACACCGTCAGTGAATTTGCCCAGGAATTCACGCCGGTGAGCGAGCAGTCGGAGGCGATGGGTAATACCATCTCTCGGCGGGATCGTAAAACCGCCTCCTCCCCGCCGAGCCATCCACATCCACTGCTGTCACGCCGAGAGCGCCCGCCTGCGGCTTTGCTCGGTCGCCCCCGCCTGCGCCTATGGCCAAGCGGCTGCGACGAGCATCTCGCAGGCAACCAGCGCTCCCCGCCCCAGGACGCCGCTAAGTTCGGTAACGAACCGCGAAGCGTCCCTGAGACGGGCCATCTGGAGAGGAGGAAATTTTGCTCTTTCCCCGCTGGAGGGCCGGGGCTCTTCTTCTAAACAGCGTTTAAAAACGCTATCAAAACCTCAGAGAAAGAGCATTTTTTTCCCCTTCCCCGGATTGTGACAGCCCGAACACTGCCAGTTCTGGGACGCTATGCTTTCCAGCTCGCAGGATCGGTTGCACTTCGCCAGTGGCTCGCGGAGCGAGAGAGAACGGTTCTCCTTTCTCTCCCCCTCCCAGCCCCACCTCCGGAGTACGGGTGCGAGACAAGAGTGAAGCTCTTGCCTCCTGCTCTCCTGTGGGACCCCAGTGCTTCCCGGTTGAGCCCACCACTCCGCGCTGCCCCACCGCTGGTACGTCAGCGATCGTTGCGGACGAAGCCACTTGCGAGGGCTCTGCCTGCCTGGTTAGCGCGGGCCAGCCCATCGCAATGGCTCATCCGCGCGATCAGACTCGGCTACGCGATTCAGTTCGCGAAACGGCCCCTCCCAAGTTCACGGGTGTGTATTTCACAGGGTCAGCCCTGCGTCCGCCCCTGGTCTTGCGAGAGGAGATTGCTGTCCTCCTGGCGAAGGATGCAATCGAACCGGTCCCTCCAGCCGGGATGGAGAGCGGGTTTACAGCCCGCACTTCATCGTACCCCAAAAAGAGCGGTGGCTAGGCCAATCTGATCTGCGCTTTTTGAACGCTGGCTTCACAAGCTGCCGTTCAGAAAGCTTACGCAGAAGCGCACCCTCCGGAGCGTTCGTCCTCGGGATTGGTCTGCAGCCGTAGACCTGAAAGACGAGTACTTTCATGTCTCCATACTTCCACGCCACCGTCAGTTTCCCTGCGGTTTGCGTCTGAAGTCGAGTCTGGCGGTACAAGTCCTCCCCCTTTGGCTCTCTCTGTCTCCGCGGGTTTCAACCAAGCTCGCGGGAGGGTGCCCCAGCTTCGGCTTGCGGGCATCCGCATACTCACATTATTCAAGCGACTGGCTGATTCAGCGCGCTCGCGGGATAATTGATTACGCACAGAGACAGGGTGTTCGGCACTTTGGACCCAATTGGGTTTCAGGTCAACCGAGAAAAGAGCAGCCTCGCCCCCGTGCAGAGCAACTCTTTTCCGGGTTGGAGCTGGACTCAATCACCATGACGGCGCGCCTCCCCCGAGAGCGCGCCGGGCTGATGCTGGCCTGTCTGAGAGAGTTCGACAGGAAAATGTGGTCCCACTGATATTATTTCAGAGGCTCCTGGAGCATATGACATCCCGCAGCCGCGGTCTCGCCGCTCGGATGCTCATATGAGACCACTTCAGCATTTGCTTCACGATCGGGTCCCTAGACGCGCATGGCACGCGAGCGCGCACCGGGTGACTGTCACTCCGCTGTGTCGCCGCGCCCTCAGCCTCTGGATGGACCCTGTGTTCTACAGGCCCGCGGGCCTCTAGAACAAGCGTCCAGGCATGTCGTCGTTTGACGGATGCTTCCAGTTCACGCTGGGGGGCCGTGTGTTGCGGGCATGCAGCTGTGGTTCCGTGGTAGGAAACTGGTTGCATTGGCATCTTAACTGCCTGGAGCTGTTGGCAGTGTATCTCACGCTGCACCGTTTTTACGGTGTTAGAAGGGAAACACGTGCTGGTCAGGACGAACAGCATGGTGGCGATGGTGTATATCAACCGCAAGGGAGATATTCGCTGTCGCCGCATGTCTCAGCTCGCTCGCCGTCTGCTCCCCCGGAGGTCATACGCGGCAATCGCTGCATTCCATTTTTCCCCGCCGAGCTCAACCGTGCAGCCGCTGCGCTCTCACGGCAGTTCGCCTGGGAGAATGGAGGCTCCACCCCCGACTGTCCAGCTGTTATGGGTGCGTTCTGCGCACTGGCTACACAGGCTGGCCCCGGGGCGTGCGTAATACGCATTTCTCCAGTGAGCCTACTCGCACAGATGCTGTGTAAAGTCTAGGGAGGGACGAGGAACAGGTCTATGCATTGCGCCTCTCAGGCCCAATCAAACCTGTATTCTAGCTCTCCCCTCGTGATGGCCCCTCCCTGGCATGTCCCAGGAGAAGAAACTTTCTTTTTGGGGACAGGCACCGTTTGGCACCCGCGCCCAGTGTCTATGGACATCACGGTGGCCCATAGATGGAGCTCGGAGTACTTAGGTGACCTACCGTTAGGTGGTTAACACCATCACTCAGGCCTAGAGCACCCTCTATGAGGCATGCCTATGCCCTGATGTGGAGTCTATTCGCTGTGTGGTGTACTTCTCTCCGAGAAGGAAACCCCAAACATGCCAGATCAGTGTGATGCTATCCTCCTTCAGTTGGCTGGAGCCAAGGCTGTCCCCTCCGCACTGAGGGTTGGCGTGGCGATCATCCCCGCTCTGAGGATGCGGCGATGGCGGCGCGCTGGGAAAGCATCGCCTCAATCATCCAGTCCCCAGAGGCGCGAGACGTAGATATATATCCTGTCCCCTCTCTTACCCATTTGAAGATCTCTCTTAGGAGAGGTCTGCTCGATCACTCGACTCAGTATCTATATGATTTCTGTCCAGGTAGACAGCTCTGCTGGTCGCGTTGGCATCGGTCAAATGGGCGGGTATCTGGAGGCATTTTCGGTCAGCGAAATGTGCCAGCGTTTTGGGCCGGCCCACTCTCACGTTTACCTGAGACCCCGGCCCACCTAGGTGCCCTAGGTTCCTACAGCGCTCGTTTAGACTATGTAGTGAACCTGCAAGCGCTGCCAACGGAGGAGGCAGACCCCAGCCCCTTTATTGCGGTGTGTCCTGTTCGCGCTTGGTATTATAACGGACCGTACTCAGAGCTTAGACTCTCTGAGCAGCTCTTATATGTTACGGTGATTGGCAGCATGGGAAGTGCCATATCTAACAGAGGTTGGCCCACTGAACAGTGAAGGCCATCTCCCTCGCTCATCGAGCTAGGGCGAGCCGTGTCCCCCACTCGGAGCGCGCTCCACTCGGAGCGCGCATCCTTTTGGGCGTTAGCCCGCGGCGCCTCTCAAACAGACATTGTAGAGCTGCGGGCTGGGCGACAACCTGAGCATTTGTGAGATTTATCTTCGAGTGAACTGATTTCCTCACCGAGCGTGTGAATGAGGAAATTCGGTTAGGTGTTGTAAAACGCTTGCTGCGCCTTTCTCTCTAACACAGAGATACGTGCGCTTTTCTCGCTTTGTCAGTTGAGTTCCCCACTCGGCGAACCCTGCAGAGTTCCTCCGAGGCCCCCCAGCATCTGACTCAGCGGAGCAGTCAAATGTTGGCCCATTACGTTGTAGGTATGCCCGCTGGTCATCCCGCGTTCTGGGTATAGGTGCCTGCTATGTGCGATCCCCGCTGGCGATCCCATACGCTCACTCAGCCACGATGTAGTCCCCCCCCTCCTAGGCGGGCTCGTGTCTTCCCTCCCCGCTAACCACCTCTTCATATGTGCACTCCCCCTTCTCAGGGCTAGTCCATATGCTATTTTGCCACCAGGTCTCCCCCTCCGGGCAGCAGGTGGCCTCCGCAGCGTCCTCCCTATCGGGACTGAACGCTTTCCCAACGTACTGTCGTATTTAAAAATTCCTAGAAACTACTAGGTGTATTTTACGACTCCCCGAAAGTATATCTAAACCAGAAAAGGTAAGTAGGGTAAGTAAGGGCCAGGGGACACGTTGGAGGACTGTGTCTCCAGCGATGCAGGTGCACTCGTACTACTGCGTGGCGCGCCCCTCACTTGGAGACATGGTAAGGTTCTTTCGTTGTGGCGCTTTCCATAAAATTTACCCCATAGTGGAAGTTTTTCCACATAGCATTGAAGTTCCCCTCCCCGAAGGGGAACGCTCAGGTTACTACAAGTAACCCTCGTTCCCCGAGGGGGGGAACGGAAATGCTATGTTCCTTCGCCACAATGATTGTCCCTTAGCTGTTGAGTGTGAAAGCCTCTTCAGCTAGAAAAGGATAGCGTTGCTGAGCACATGCTAGCCTTTTATGCCAGACTGATTGTCATTCAAGACAGCTGTGCACGCTGACGCTTGCCAACTCATTGGCATTTCATTGGCCCGTTTTTATACTCTTTCAGATGATTGGATTCTGACGAAATCCCCATAGTGGAAGTTTTTCCACATAGCATTTCCGTTCCCCCCCTCGGGGAACGAGGGTTACTTTAGTAACCTGAGCGTTCACTGTACTCAAATGGCCTGCACAGTCACCAGAGCTCAATCTATGGGATTGAACGGGAGATTCACTTCATAGATGTGCAGCCGACAAATCTGCAGAAACTGCGTGATGCTATCATGTCAATATGGACCAAAATCTCTGAGGAATATTTCCAGTACCTTGTTGAACCTATGCCACGAAGGATTAAGGCAGTTCTGAAGGCAAAATGTGGTCCAACCCAGTACTAGTAAGGTTACCTAATAAAGTGGCTGGTGAGTGTATGTTTTGATACATATTTCTGCATCAAGAACAATGCAATCATCTCTAATCAATCAACCAACTGAATGAATGAATGAATGAATGAATGAATGAATATACAAACAATCTCTTAAATGTCCATATGTATTTTTCCCCTGCAAAATAAAATAAAATTAATCAAATTAGGCAAACCATTTTACAACAGTGGCTTGTTCTGTAGCCAATAGAACCATTTTTTAAAGAGGCTAATCATATTGACCCTAAAAATCATGTCAAAAATATTCTCCTGCCAAACTAAAAGAAATAAACATTTTCTCCAGAAAAAAAAAAGATATTTTAGGAAATACTGTGAAAGTCTCATTGCTCTGTTATAAATAAATAATAAAATAAGAATATTTGAACAAGAATATTATCAAAATATACATTTTATTTTATTTTGAAGTGTTATTTAAATTTTGCCTGAAGAAAAATAAAATAGTCTCACAATCAATCAATCAACCAACCAACCAACCAACCAAATGAATGAATGAATGAATGTATATGTATTTTTACTGAAGTAAAATAATATAAATTAAATAACTATCAACATTGGAGGAAATGTAGTATTTATTTTATTTATTGTTTTAATTAAGTCATAATGAGGAAATAAAATTACACGCATGCACATATACGTGCAAAAATGCTATCTCTATTATTCTTTAAATATTGAACAATAACAATATATATTTTAATATATTTCTTCCAGATTTAAAGTGTATCCCAACAATAACTGAAGCAA
>LR812527.1:11420684-11465684 GCA_903798195.1 Danio kyathit | reverse complement strand
TGATAATGAGTACATCTGAGTTGTAAGTATATATTCTATTATATTATGTTATATTATATTATATTATATTATATTATATTATTAACAACATTGTTATTTGGTGACTTTTTTTTTTTCTCACAGTTTGCCTTGTGTCTACGTGTGGCTGTGCAGAGATTGTGTCTCATCAAACACATTAAGATCAAAGCTTGTAAAACACTTGAAGTTGGTACATGGAAACTGTCTGCGAACTAGAGGTACTTAAATCTCATTTCAGTACGTATCTTGGTTTTTAACTCACGGTTTGGTTCAGTTTTGCTACAGTTAGGGGAAAGAAATCAAAATCTTAATTGCTTATTATTATTATTATTATTATTAGGATTATTACTATTACCATTTGTGTTAAAAAATGTTTAAATGTCTGCTTGGTTTAAAAATGTAAAAAAAATATATATATATATATATATATATATATATATAGCAATACAATTTTAGTTCTCCAATAAAATCATTTTCAAGTAAATATAATATATAAACAATAAAAAGCTCAAATAGTTTAATGTTAAAAGGCATTCTACATACTGATGAAATGTATTGAAATTAGGGTGATATGGCTGTATTTTGCATCTTGTTATTTTAAATTATGAAATGATGTACCTAAGAAATAATTTTATTTGTAATTGTTTTTGTTTTTGTTTTTTCTTGTTCTTAGGTCTTATGTCAAACATGATGAAGCCCTAACTTCGATGTGCAACACCACCCCGGGAAACTGTCTCATAATTTACGAAGAGGCAGATGCTAGTACAGACCATTGTGAAGGTGTTAGAATCATCAATGAAGGCATCCAAATACTTCAGTTTGGACCATGTGGCAATAGTGCTGGTAAAGGAATGCTGTTTGTGGTGCTGTATATTAACCAATACCCTGTCATGTATTTATCAGCA
This sequence comes from Danio kyathit, assembly GCA_903798195.1. Lineage (NCBI taxonomy): Eukaryota > Metazoa > Chordata > Actinopteri > Cypriniformes > Danionidae > Danio > Danio kyathit. The sequence continues at coordinate 11,464,761 of LR812527.1, read as the reverse complement.
GCCAACCTAATGATTTTTATTTATTTGTCATTTTAGGTATCTGCAGATTTTTGTAGGATCACAGCATTGGATCAGGTAGATTTTCTCAATTCATTGTCATTTTAAACAGTAATTCTTAAGAAATTCATGGCATGCTCATTTTGCATTCTAAAGTCAATGTTTATTTCCTTTTCTTAAGCTTTAAATGTCTCATAGAATTACTTAATACTTTTGTACCTTTAGAAGCAAAACTTGTGATTCTTCAGTGGTTCTTGATAATGCTTCTTTAAATGTTAGTATACAGCAAATAAAACTAAATTCCTAACTAAAGCTTTTTTCACATCGTTTAGAATGTCACCATCATAAGAACATGTAAATCCATCCTGTAAGCCCTTCCTGTCTACTTGAAAACCCTCCACAACTCATAAAGGAGTACATGGCAAGTTGTTTACATTTTTTTAAAATATTGAATTAACAAAACCCATTTCACCTGTGATCTATGGTAATTGTTTTTTTGTTTTTTTTGTTCTTGATCCTGATCTTAGGATGTTGAACATGCAGGCCCGGTGCATCCGTAGAGGCGACCTAGGCAGCCGCCAAGGGCGGCAGAATAGTGAGGGTGGCGTCCGGAAACCCCCCTGTCATCACTTTCATCCGCGACACCCACCCCCTCTCTCCCAGTCCTCACTTTCATCGTGACACTCTGCCCTGTCCTATCCCGGTCCTCACTTTCATCCGCGACACCCACCCCCTCCCCTCCCGGTCCACACTTTCATCCGTGACGCCCTCTTCCGGTCCTCACTTTCATCCGCGAACCGGTCACTTTCTTTTTGACTTTCGGGGTTGAGGGCAGCGTGAACGCCATTCGCCTAGAGGACCAGTTCAGCTTGCTGTAGCCCTGTGTGAACATGAAGCCCTAACTTTGTTGTACAACACCACCCGAGGAAACCATATAGGAAGAAGCAGATACTAAATAACATTGTGAAGGTGTTAGAATCATCACTGAAGTCATCCAAAAACTTGGACAATGTGGCAAATGTGTGTATTTATCCTTGTTGTGATTTATGCATTGAACTTAGATTGTCACAAAACCTGAGGTGCTCTTTTGAAGTATTTCAAAAACATTTTTATGGGGCTAGGTGCAAATAACATGTCAGACAAGGTCCAGGTTCAAATATTCTGTAAATACTGTAACTTGATGCCAAGACCAAGAGTTAGGAGTTATGCTTTCTTTGTAATGTTGAACAGTTGCTGTATTTTGATTCAGTACTTTGCTTTGAAAAACTGATGCATGGCCATCTATATAGCTGTTGTCTTTAGATTTTGTACAAGTAACTTGCTGGATTAAGTGAGAATTCAAAAAATGGAACTTGATTTGTTTTTTTTAGGGTTGAAGTAATAGTTGTATCTACTCAAAGTTTGTGAACTGATTTGCTTCTTAATTCAGTTTCCACATTTTCTTAAGTAAACTCAACTTGTTACTGTTTACAGTGTGCTGGTTAATGCATTTACTGACATAAACAATGAACAATTACACCATTTGTTCATGTTATTAATGACAATACAGTCCTTCATTGTTAGTTTATGTTAGCTCGTGGTGCATTAACTAACTATTCTTAAGAAGCATGGATTTGGATTTTAATAATGCATTGATAAATGTTGAACTATAATTATTAATGTACAAGTATTGTTCGTAATTTGTTTATGTTAGTAAATACATTACCTAATGAATCCTTAGTTCAGTTAAGCAGTGTTTAATTTTTATTGTTTTAAATCTGTTGTAGAGACCCATGCAAGATTGACTTTGTAACTTTGTTGTTATTGATATTATTATTAATAATAATAATTATTATTATTATATGTTTGTATTTTACCACCAGTGGTGATTTTAAATTTGTTATGATGCACAATATCAAACTTTAACTAGTCAAAGTTCATTAGAGATGTTTGTGCCATTTCAAAACAATAAAGATGGAAATAAGTGAGTAATGGTTGAGTTGTTATTTTCATTTGTAAATGCCTGTTTAACTGTAGTCCAATGTTTTCCTGTTTACTGTGGCATAACTGTAGTCCCATTTCAGAAGGTGCACACTGTTTAAGATCATTTAAATGTCTCAGAAGCAGATGATAAATGGAAAAGCATGCAAAGGTGTCATGCACTTCCAATTCAATTCTGCTGCTGAGACAATCAAATGATTTTAAACAGTATGCCACCTTCTGAAATGGGACTACAGTTATGCACAGAGCATATAAGTAGTATAAAATGATGTCTAAAATAAGTTCAGGATTGACGTAGAAAAGACGTCCACAATAACCACATTTGGACTTCAAATAGACCTAATGCGGAAGTCCTGTGGACGTCAATACTGGACGTTCATTAGACGTCGAAAAAAAGACGTCATCTGGCGTCACAGTCTGCACCTTCAGGGGACCAAAATTGGACGTTCAAAAATGACGTGCAATAGACGTCGTTTGGACGTGTCTTTGCGCAGTGGGTATCCTTATATTATATATATAGACCATTTTGAGGGATGTAAGCAATAACAATGGTCCTAACGGATTTCTTGTTTTACACTTTTAATTTCCATAGCTCCAGAGAATCTTAAAAGGTCCACATATTGATAAATAATGTTATGAAAGATGTTTTAATTTTGACATATGATTTAATTGCCTCTTGTCACAGTTATTAAAATAGTTTGACAACAAGCAGGAAATGTTCATAGGCCAATGGCATCACGACATTGAAAGGGTCTATTTAGATAGATAGATAGATAGATAGATAGATAGATAGATAGATAGATAGATAGATAGATAGATAGATAGATAGATAGATAGATAGATAGATAGATAGATAGCTCATAACAGATGACTCCATTTCTAGTCATTTTCAGATATCTTGTTTTCTGTTTATTGTGCATTGAAGAGCACAATTGCAAAAAAAAATTATATATAAACACACATTTGAAAATGCTTTTTTTTTTCAAACATTTACCTAAACCTGTACCTGTGTGTATATATATATATATATATATATATATATATATATATATATATATATATATATATATATATATATAAATAATTCCAAAGCTACAAATTCTATAGAAAATGTAAACTACATACCAAACGTATATTATAAACATTATAAAAATGTACTGTTTTCAAGATTAATATTAATAAGATAGTAAAATAAATAAAGCATATTGGAAAGATTTCTGCTGAATCACATGACATTAAAAACTAAAGCAATGATGCTGAATATTCAGCATTTAAATCACAGGAATAGTTTAAATATATTAAAAGAAAGAAAAAACATTTTTTTTTATAAAAACATTGTGCAATATTACTGTTTTTACTGTATGTTTTAATAAAATATTCAACCTTGTTGAGAATTAGAGACCAACAAAGATAAATAAATACAATTGTAAGTTATCTCAAATCTTTCTTTTTTGTTAAATATTTTGTTAAATCATGTTCTCTAAAGCACAAACCCTGAACTCTGTGTACAAACAGTGCTGTAATTAGCTGGAGCTGTATACACTAACTGAAAAAAGCCCAAACACTATGCAGAAATAATGAAGGGAAACTCATGCATATCTGTCATTTTACCTTTGGGTATGAAGGCACATCTCTGCGAGGAGTTAACTTCTTGTTGTCTTCTAGGAAACTACTGCAAAGGTGAAAAAGCAGAGCTCAGTCGCTCACAGAGCATGCTGTGTTTTTATTGTGAACAACATGTCAACATCTCACAGAGAGTATCTGGAGAATATGCAGCTCTTTGATTCATCTTGAATCCGGTCCTTCACTAATAAGAGCATGTGAGAGCCATGTCAGCTCATTAATTCTCAAAAGGGAATAAACCGTAGCCTCATCATAGTATTTTAACAAGAGCTGAGCAAGATAACACCTGGGCTGTGTCTTAACTCTGACTCTCATTAAAGTGTGCAATACAAACAGTGATATGAATCGACTGCTATAGATTAGGGTTGGGCGAGACACTCTCTGCCCTCTGTATGCACCAGACACTTTCTTATCAGCACTTTATGTTTGTGGAAACATTCTTACACCATGTCCTAACTACAACAATGTGACACTGCAACAAGTAATAAAAGGTATTGTAGTAAAGAGAGCATGGTCCCTTTAAGCCTATTCACTGTGTTTATTCAGTTCCCATTTTTATTGGCTGTTTAGTTACATCAATCAGAGAGTATGTGCTGAGATACGTTGTGTACGCGAAGTTCAGTTGATTATAGAGGGTGCTCGCATGCTCATTGCACGGTCAGAAAAGCTGCCGTTCTGTGCCAGAGCAAGAGCACCAAACAGCGGGAACAGTGACGTGTAAGCTGTGTGTTTATGCCACTTGTACTGTTGTGAGTAAACTGTGAATCACGTTGTTTCCGACATTAAGTAAACAATATACAGAGAAGACGATCATCTTGTCATGGCTCATTCCTCCCACGAACACACATAGGCCAAAGCAAAAACGAAACTAACTGAACACACGACAGTATATTTTCTATGTTAAAATGAGCTTATGTTCTAACCATCTGCAATAGCGACACATGATATTTTTATTTTAGAATCTAAATTTCTACTTCTGCGACATTATGGCTGAACAACAGCATAAACTACAATCTCAGGTACTGATTATGTGCTTTATTCAGTGCTAAATGTTACTAATATGAGTTTAAATACCATTTTACATGATATTTATTGCACTACTACTGAAAGTAGTAGCTGATAGTTTACCCCAGATCTTGAAAACAAAATAACTAGCAAACAATTTGAAAATGAAAGTCAGAACTGACTCCAAACAACAACATAAGTCACTCAGTCGCCTACTAATACTGTTAAAGAGATTGAATATGTATTAATTAGATTATAAACCTTACTATTTGGTTGGGAGAGCAGTGCACTATTCTGCACTTCTGATTAGGTGGTGATGTATTTTAATGTTTCTTGGGGACGCGTTTAGTGTGAACAGTCAAATTGCTTGTTACTGGAATCATTGCATTCCATGTTGTTAGGACACCAAGCTGTGTCCCAAATGGGCACACTATACACTATGCTCTTATCCACTATGTACATATGCACTTACACACTCAACAGCATAGTATATATATATATATATATATATATATATATATATATATATATATATATATATATATATATATATATATATATATATACAACGCAATCTCACGGCAATTCGTAACTTTTTGATTAGTGGCTAATTCGTATGAATTCGTACGATCTTATTCGTACATATTAGTCCGATTTGCCCATCACCCAATGACGGTTGGGGTTAGGGGTGGGGTTAGGTGCCACGCCTCCTTTTTAAAATCGTACATTTTCGTACGACTGAACTCGTACGAATTCGTACGAATTAACCACTAAACTGACAAAACGTAAAATACTTACGTTTCCTTGTGAGATCAGGCTGATATATATACATGCAGGGCTTTAGATTAACACCCGCCAACCCGCCAAATGCGGGTAGATTTCAGCCGTGGCGGGTTAGACAGACACTCTCACTAGCCACTTTGGCTGGTTGAAATCATTTTTAAATTATAGTTATCTTAAAAGCAGGGTTCGACAATAGAGATGGCCCAATATGTGTGCAAATGTCATCTTAGAATCGAGAAGCAGCATGCGTTTGCCCGAGCAAAGGAAAGCAGATGAATACCGAATGAGAGGATGATGATCACTCGCGCCCCGCGCACAGGTGATGTAACTGAAGAGTAACTGAAACTGCAATTCATCGAAATTCCGCTAGTCCTGGCTCCATAATAGAGCAAATTTCTATTGAGCCCACTGTTAGAATGGCCAACTTTACAGCATAAAAAAAGGTGTTTACAGCCTGGTACAAAGAACGATTTTGGTTCATATAGCTAATATTACCCTTCGTGACAACTGTGAGGGGGGTGAATTTTTTTATAACTCATCCGTTTCCTTTATATTAGGTTATATTAAGTTTGCATAATTAAGGGCGTGGCCACTTGAGTGACAGCTATGTCTCACTGGTCACCGTCACTTCACCTCAGCTGATTACGGCTGATTAGCTGCTGATCTTGGCATATTCATCATATTTTTGTATTGTTTTATGTGACTTTACACAGTCAGCTGCCTTTTGGAATTAATTCCTACATTTATCAGATGATATGGCATGCTGTGTGCACTTAATTGTGCTCACAAGCCATTCACGTGGCCTCCATTTGCCAGGTGAGTGAAATTATATACCATCTCTATGAATGTATTTGTTTTATTTAAGATCATTTATCATTTATAATGTTCTTTAGACCTGTAATGCACTCCAGAATCTGACAGATTAATTAGCTGTAGGCTCTAGAACAGTCATCTGAAGCGTTGTCATACAGTGTTCTGCCTGGACTTCATAATTAGCCTTGCATTTACTAACACAGACTATATCTGAAGTTTTTGGAAGTCATTCGCACTTTTCTCCTGTTGAAAAACGTCATAAGCACAATGCTTAGTGGCTCTATGTGTAATGCATTGAGCCACTAAGCATTGCGCTTATGACGTTGCTTATGAAACAGTGTTTTTAAAAGTCTAAACACTTTATTGATAAAGTGTACAACCAAGCACATGTGGTCAGAACACAAACGAGTCGCAGGTGATGAAGTATTAAGCGTTTCTCCCATAGGAAAGCCTGTCTAAGCAGAATGCCAGCATGCGTCTGTAGCTCCGCTCACGCTCCGCCTCTTTGCCCTTGTATGGTATGCCCAGGGTTGGTGCGATGACGCGTGAACAAAATGGCGATGGTCGGCCACGCCTTCTGGTAGCTTCTTTTGGGTTCTTCATAAACCTATGGGTGACGTCACGGATACTACGTCCATATCTTTTACAGTCTATGATCTGGATGCAGCCTTTATGATGCAAGCTGAGATTGCATCACTCAGCGATGCAATGTCAGACACAATGCACTCAATGTAGTGAGTGACGTCACTGTGACGGGTAGGGTTAGGGGTGGGGTTAGGTGAGCGCATTAAAAATTATTGGATGCAGCTCTGATTGCACTGCACCAGGTCTGCATCCAGACCCCTCTCCTTTGGTTGCTATGAGTGAGAGATGGCATATAAAAGATGACCATAATGTGGAGATTAATTATTTATAGCAGTAACAGTGTGTTCATTTTTCAAACATTTCTTCTCTTATTCAAATTATGTTTTATATTGTTCGAATGTATCATTTTAAATGCAGCAATTCTTTTCATTGCATTCTTGCGTCCCAATTCACATACTCATACTATTTAAAAGTATGTACTTTTTTGGGAAGAAAAAGTACAGAAGAGCATGCAAGCTTTGGGATATACAGCTTCCTCATTAATGAACCATTTTGTTGCTTAGTTACGTCCCCTGTCAATCATCTCGACACATCATCCACATTTCTTTCATATTTAATTACCTACCATATTAGAGAAGCAGCAGCAGGTTAATCTGCCATTGTGAGTCTTTCATGCAGAGAAATCTCCTCAGTTCTTTGGATAATTATGCATTCAGAAGTTAATGTTCAAACAGGTCTTTATAGAAGTTCACATTGTTGTTGCAGTTGTAATATAACACGTAAAACATTATTTAAATATTTCCCAGTTGGCTAGATATTAATTAAAAGCAAAGTCCCTTTAAGGCAAGTTATTTCACTCGGCGGCCATCTCTGAAACTCCTCTCGGGCAGTATTCTCAGGCATTCTGTCTGAATGGGGAAACATCAAATTCTCAATAACTGTTTGTCAAGCTTACGATTACATTACATATTTGAAACCACCAATAAAACTAAACATCAATTGTCTCATAAATTTCATCTCTAACGCCCCATTCACACGAGGCTTCAGCTTCAACGCTTGACAGAGGGCGTGTCTGAAGTTGGGGCTGACGCGATCGTCATAGCAGCGTCAGCCAATGAAATTAGTCAGCAATAGGCCACTGTTGGAGCTGGTGTATTTGCATACAGCGATCTGATTGGCTGACGCTTCCGTCGGCGCTTGAAAAGTTGAGCAAGTCCCAACTTTTGCAGCAAGCAACGCCTCTGAAGCGGCGCCGACGGATCCACAATGCAATTCGGCAACGCCTGACGTCACCCGTGCAAAGTGAATGGGAAGCGTTGAAGCTGACCCCCCGTGTGAATGGGGCGTAAACGTTCGGATCAAACAATATCTGCATATTTTCAGGTTGCCCGAGCTAATGCGCATGCGCACTCAAAAGGAATGAGATCACGACACCAACCTCATTTATGGCCATTCTACACATTATCATTCATTGAAGAAGTAATTCACAACTTGGTCTTGATGGCAAATCTCCTCCAGAAATGATAGCTACTCTTTGTTTACAAGTTTGTGTGTGTTTGAGTAATTGCTGTCATGGGATGTGCGGTTGACAGGACGGACTGTACCTCGCGTTCGTTTCATACATATTACAAAACCAAAAAACTTTTGTTTTCAAGTGTAGTTCTTTTAAAAGTAGAGATTTCAAGCAATTTATTTCTTATGTCTGTGAAGCAAGTATTCGCTGAGATTCCAGTGTGTGTGTTTGTTGACCACCAAACTGTTAAAGCTCATGTCTGGTCCAAGCTTCTCCGTCAGTCTTAAGCTGGAGTTATACTTTCGCCTGGCGCCACATCGCGCACCTCCGCTGACTGCGCGCGCACCTCACGAAACGGATGAGGCTTTTATACTTGCCGCGTTTGCCGTTGTGATATTCTTTAAAACGACAGGGGGCGGTCAAAAGTAATTGACCGTAAAGTCAGACAGATAAACAGAGAAGTAGAAAGTTTCCGGAACTACGTCATATCATTAATATCATTCAAGATTTTTAAACGAATTATTTTATTGTTTTTATAAATTATTTTAATGATTATAAGGATTTTTATAACCATTCAAGCTTTGTTTTAATCAAACTTTGATGCATCACTTGCTTTTGTTCATATCTCGGACAGTTTTACCTATCAAAGTTTATTAAAATATCAATGAGGAGAGAAAATGGGTTGCTCTACAAATATATTTCTATTATGGCAAGAATAAAAGCCAAAAAAAAAGCACACTTAAAAATACAGATGTTTTTAGGTCTGGCCAGTTTTCATGTCAGTCCTCTTATTATGCTAAAAAGGCAATAATGGTCCAAACATTCCTGTCCATTATCACCAATAAAGCCTAGAAAAACAGAGCATCAGTATATTGTAAACTGATAGGTTCAAATATTCTTTCCCAGTTATCAAAGAAATAATTTGATCCTTAATTATAGTTTTGTAATTATTAAATAGTTTTAAATTCAAAATTGTAATATATACATCAGTGTAAAACCTATAAATGGTGGAAAAACATATTTCTGTAATTGTGTAGCTGGGTTTCCACTTTTGCCATGGTCTCTTTTGGCTTTAACAGTCTATCCCTCAGGTTTTTCCAAACTTTTTAACAAAAACTTTCCTCCTTTCCCACTGCTGTTGCAATTTCTAGCCAAAAATTATTGTTCATCAGGTTATCTCTATCATCACGGATCATAAAGGTGTCTGTACAGGTGTACCTGTTTCAGGCAAAATCTCTTCAAAGTGGTTCATTTCAACTCAAACCAGTTGCGGCGCCGCGCGCACTGTTCGCTTGGGTCTCAAAAAATGCCGTGCACACCGCCAGCCGAAATGATGTTGCGCGCACTCAAAGCGAACATCCACAAACTCTGCGATGACGTCAGATTCTCCGCGCGCACTCAAGCGAACTAGCGGACGCGTCGAGTATAAACAAGGCTTTAAGCGATCGATGATTGGGTCCTGTACTAGTAGGCGGGGCTTCATTCGCCATATTGACTGTTACACTTTTCCCCTTTCAAAGCTATACGAGTGATACGTCTTGTGTATTCTATGGTCTTTGTTAATAGTCATTCAATCAACTTTACTGAAGCCGTCTACTTGACGGTTGGTCTTGCGATTCCACTATGTTTGTAGTTTGTTTACAGTTTTTTCCCAAGTTTGTAGTGCTATTCGAATTCACATCCAATGCGCAATGTATTGTGGGCAATCATAGATATTTACTCTAGATGTTGCCTATGCTATTGTTGTTTATTGGAAGGAATGCGTCAATAGAGCCACCACTTGGTACAGGGTAGTGCTCCTTTGAAATTAAAATAGGGGACCAAGGTGCAGTGGCTGACTGGCCGACTGGAGCCATATTTATATATATCAGAATTAGAATTCAGAATCAGAATCAGAATCAGTTTTATTGCCAAGTGTGCTTCACACACACAAGGAATTTGTTTTGGCTACAGAAGCTTCCAGTATACATAAAGTGACAAGTGACAACACAAAATTAAATATGAGAAAAGAAAAAGGCGATAAACATTAAACAGAGATGCAGTAGGTAAAAAATATCTGAATGTTGAATTGTATGTACAGATATGTTGTAAATATACAGGTTATAAGGTGCTGTGTACCAATGCGAATGGAGAAAGTATTGCATTGTATATTGTTATAAGGTGCTGTGTACAATACAATATATATATACGTGTATATATATATACAGGGCTTTACATTAACACCTGCCAACCGGCCTAATGCGGGTGACAAAAATAACTGTGTTCGCGCGAGCAAAAAGCAGGTAAATACCGAACGAGAGGATGATCACTCGCGCGCACAGGTGATGTGATGCACGCGACTGTTAAAAAACGCGCGCTCCCGTTTACTTGCGCGAAGCACCCGTCACCGTGCCTAGAGGAAGCGCAACTGGTGCGATCGGTTTCCTTTGAAATAAACTGGACAAAGAGCGATGATCGTGCACCCACAGTCCTGCTGCTTTCAAGAGCTCAAGATTAAAACAAAAATACACATATTCTTTTGTAAGCAGCAGCGGTCACTGCTTTCATTTACAGGCTTATATTAACTGTGCACGTGATTATCCTTTCATTATCAAACACGGTATGTTTCACCTGCTTTCTTTTGCTTACAGTTATTTTTGTTAATATGGTTTAATTATGTTTCTTTATAATAACATTGCTTTAATGGGAGATTACTCCCCGTTTATGTTAACTGGTGATCTGGGACTTTTAGCCAGGACAGATTACTGTGCATATTTTAGATACATGACAATAATTCTTTTTTAAATGTAATGTTTTTTTTAAAGAAAAGTTTTGTTGAATTAAAAAGTGCACCTACAGCTTTATTTTCCTTGTTTTGACACAATAAAAAATTTTGGCTAAGAAATACTTATTTGGTGTGGTCAGAGATAAATTTGGCAAATCCTTAATTTTGAGCCCTGAAAAGTCATGTGAAATAAAAACTGATTGTATTGCAACAACCCATTTGCTCATGAACACTGTGCCAGCTAATACACAACACACACAAGAAGTTAAATGATTTAGATGTTGTGTCATGTCCACATGCCTTCTCATTCAAGTCATTTTAGCATGTCAAAGTCAAATTTATGCATATAGAATATATTTTCCCAACAAGAAAATAGTGGCTAGTGAAAATGGCGAGTGGCTAGTAATGTTGGAAATCTACCAGCCAAAGTGGCTGGTGATCAAAAAAAGTTAATGTTAAGCCCTGTATATATATATATATATATATTATGGGTGGGCATAGAATAATGTTTTTAATCTAGATTAATCTAGATTAATTTTGAAAATAATCTAGATTAATCCAGATTAAAATGGCTCATTTAAATTCTGCTGAAGGCATTCAGAATATGTGTGCTACCCAAATAATGACTAAAAAGTCATAACTGAACTAAACAGAAATGGAATTAAGACGTGGAGTATGCAGATATTAGTGGCATTATTGAAGTAAACACCACAATCAAACTATTACCGTCATGTAGGACTTTTCGCCATAATGTCCATAATTAGTCGGAAAATAAGTCACCCAAAATTACAGGGAACTCTTACATGAAAGCACTTCACGTAAACACCTTAATTATATTATTGTCTATTAAGGCAAATAATTAGATTACAGATGTCCATGTAAGAATAATCAGTAGTGTCCAGGGACGGATTTAAAAAAAATATTCATGGGATGGCAAGGGGGTGGCATTAAAATTATGAGGGGTGGCAACACTAAAGCAAGCGTCCTTGCATGGTTTTTTTGGATTCAAGGAACGCTATTCTTATTCGGTGTATACACTAGGGAGCACATTTTTACATTGTCCTAAAAAAATGAAATAAAGGCTGATGTGTGATTGACTTGAACCTGATATCTGGATTGGAAAGTCAAATAAATTAAAGGAGATGGTATGGTATGTTTAACTTCTCTTTGCTGAGTTCTATGCAAATCTGTAGCGAGTTTAAGTCTATGCCAAATTTGATTAACAAAGCATGACAAACAATGCAGACTGCATATGGATACAACTTCTCAGTGAATCAAGTTTCCTTAAGTCAAAAACAAATAATACACAACATACACTATACTGAACAATTTCGATTAGCTAACAAGGTAAGGCTATCAATAAATATAACTGATTCAAAAAAACTTGCTTTTTGGTCGTCATATAACTAGCAAGCAACTATCTCAGACAACACATAGATTTTTTTTTACCTCAATTTGGCATTCATTTTTTAAGTATTAAAGTAATTCAGTACCTGGATTTGTTTCTCAACTTCAGCATATCGATGGACTGGACACGGCCAAATGCGTTGTTGACACGTGACCTCAGTTATCAAAGGTTTGGACAATCTTGAATATTCAAGCTACTGAACAATATACTTTTGAAAATAGTTTACAGTTAAGCTGTTAGTCATTAATATACGCGAGGAAATCAGTCAAAAAACACTTTTAGTTTGTTAAAAGAGCCTGATTGACGATTGAGTCATTTGTTTGTGTGATGATCTCGCTGCACTAAATGTCTTGATTTACTAAAACGAAGCAGTTCATAAGAGTTGTTTGTTCAGACCACTGACACCATTCATCAAAGGTTCGGACAATCTTGAAGATGCAAGCTACTGAACAACATACTTTTGAAAATAGTTTAGAGTTAAGCTGTTAGTCATTAATATACACAAAGATATCAAAATAACTGCTTCGGTTTGTTAAAAGAGCCGGATTGAGTCATCTGTGTGTGATGATCTCGCTAGTTGCACTAATTGATTCACTAAAACAAAGCAGTTCATAAGAGTCGTTTGTTCGGACTATGCTTTAATAGAAAGACGAGATTTAGTTCTATTATTTATGGGTATTAGCATGGAATAAAGAGCAACAACGGAAATGCAGGTGAACAAACCCTGGAGGGTGGTTTAATTGAACAAAGGTAAGATGTAAACAAACTGATAATTAAAGGTTCGCGAAGTTTCGGTGGTGCGTTGTGCTCACTCTTAATGTGGATGTGCTCAAGTGCAGAGTTCACAAACTATAATCTGTAGGAGACAGTGGTTAGTGGCCTGCTGAAGGCGCTTGATTTTTATGTCATCAAAATAGAGAGTCGCTGCTGTAAATCGGTTGAGGAAATGCTTTTATTTTTAGAACACTAGGACACTAGTGCTGGGGTGGCAAATGTGGTATAGATCCGCCCCTGGTAGTTATCTTCGAAGAAAATGAAAGATCCAGAAGGGCATCCTGCTGATTTGATTCAAAGGGCACTAGTTTGTCAGATGGCTCACCGGTCAGGTATACATCTGCGCTAGTATATCAAGGTGAAAGTCATCATAGCTTACGTAGAATAGACCCAGCTCCCAACCCAACTTTGAGAATAGATTAACGGCGATATTTTTTTTATCGCGCGATAAGAGTCTCGCTTTAACGCAGCACGTTAACGCCGATAACGACCCAGCACTAATATATATATATATATATATATATATATATATATATATATATATATATATATATATATATATATATATATATTATAGGTGAGCATAGATTATTTTTTTTAATATAGATTAATCTAGATTAATCTCGATATTAATCTAGATTAATTTAGAAATTAAAATGGCTCATTTGAATTCTGCTGATGGCATTCAGAATATGTGTGCTACCCAAATAATAAGTCTTTGAGAACGGGTTTCTCAAGCCAGGTGGCGCATTAGACGAGGGGCTCATCTCCTGTTTCCAAAATGCATCACAAACTGCTTGAGAAACTGTTCTACTATGATAATTGGTGATGAAAATAAATGATGTTCAATAAGATGTACTTGTGTTTCCTAACTGTTTATTCAGTTAAACATGAATGTTGAACTGTAGGCCTACATAAGCTCCAAACAGCGATTTCATACTTGCTTTTGATGTACGTACATTCAGAAAATGCTGCTTCGCAAAGGCAAGTTCACAGAGCCCTGACGGTGTCAAACATTGAGTATGTTTACATGGGCAACAATACTTTAGTACGATTTAATATGATTAAAAGTATACTCTGTCTACCATGTAAACAGCGATTTTTGATTACTTTAATGCGACTAAAGTCATAACTGAACTAAACAGAAATGGAATTAAGACGTGGAGTATGCAGATATTAGTGGCATTAATGACAAACTATTACCGTCATGTAAGACTTTTCGCCATATTTTCCAACAAGATCCACACAGGCGGCTGTCAGCCGATAACGGTCCACCACTAATATATATAGATATACACACATATATATACATATGTGTGTGATTGCCAGTTTTCCCACTGGTCAGTATGCAAATTTAAATTTTACATTACTTTTCTACATTAATAAATAAGTGAGTCAATAGCACGGGTATTGCCGAAAAAAGAGCATGTGTTTGTGTGCATGCAAATGTATTATCCTCCCTCCCTTCACTTCTTTGGGAGGGAGTGATTCGTTTGTGAATGAATCTCCGTTAAGAACGAATTATGTGAACTATCAATATCCCTGCGTCTCAATGTGCACAATATTCACCTATTTGATCTAAATGATGTATAATATTTTTAATATTCAATAATTTAGGGTGGAAAGTATGCACATTAAGGCGCAGGGACTGTTATGTTATCAGGCACCCTTATAAGTTACTTCAAAAATGTTCACTTAGCCGACAATAATACAAGTTTCTGGCACCAGTATGTTTCATTTCATTGTCATATTTGGTTTACATTTTCACTGGTTTTCTTCAACAACACTAGTATAAGCCTATGTGCAAGTTGGTGCTACGTTGCCTTATGGTTAATGCAGTAAGTGACTGTATTACCATCAATAATGTTACTTGTTGAGCATACAATTTCATAACATACAAAATCGTAAAAAATTAAATCTTACCTATGAAATGTTCTGCCTTAATGCTTTGTTTTCTTTGTTTGCTTATTACTACACCCGTACGCAGCGCAAAAGTATTGATGAATGCTCAGGGCCTGTATGTGATATTTAATGTATATTTCAATGGTGGGCAATATTAGCGATTAGAGCACAGACGCTTCTACACTTTGAATTAGTAGAGCATCTGGGAATCTTTGGCATACTCTTTTCAACATACTACGCTTTGGGACATACTAGCCCTATTTTTGAATACCATTTAGGATGCATAGTATGCCATTTGAGATGCAGCAACAGTCAAATATGAATGGTCAAAATGACCGTTATGGCCATTCTAGTAGTTTTAGAACTCCAGTGTTCATTCAACAGCAAAGTAAGTCCTTATGAATGATACACTGACACCTGACATTACACACGACATTCCAATGGATGTTATTCTCAGATAACAACCTCTGAAATGTATAACACAGGCTCATCTGGGTACTAATCTTACCATTGACCATCAGTAAATATGTTATTATACATATTCATATGCTTGTCTGTCATGTTCTTGAATGTTCGCCACCATCTTGTGACTGTATAATAAGATTAATAAATTTAGCCATTTTACAAGACGTACGTAGTAAATAATTTTTAGCTCAGATCAATGTTTTTTTTTTGTCTAATTGTTTACTTTTGTGGTAAGAACATGTGAAATAATCGTACATGTGCACAATTGTGAGCACAAGCACTAAATTGCCAGCTGCAATTCACCTAACGACCACTGGTGTCACTAAAAACAAGAGTTTCTGAATTCAGTGTATTGCTTTTTAAAATATCCTTTTTTTTAAACCGCAACAGATTACAGATGCGGTTTTAATGTCGGTTTAAACGATGCAGATTACAGTCAGCAATATTTCAGTTTAGCCTTAGCCTTTACTCCAGAAAAGCCACTGACCTGTTGTTTCTGGAAGCCATCTCCTCCCGCAGCTTCTTGATGTCACTGCGACATTTCTCTATCTCCACCACCTTCATCCCTTCCACTGAAGAGAAAAATGACAGAAACAAACATACAAACATATGAAGTTGGTTTAACGTATTGAAACAGAGCCTTACAGAGAGAAAATATGGAAATGAATGGGTGGAAATGAGCCGCAGGGCTTTCCCTACTCAAACACACACACAAACGCACACACACACAGTAAACACAGACTGATGAGCCATAAAAAGCACAGTTCACACCTGTCACCGTCTGGCATGTGTCTGCTTCTCACAACACTGGATTTAAGAATGAAGATATGCCACACAACCTGCTCGTGTTGGCAGATGTAGAGTTTCTTCCATGTGATATTTGATTTTTTTGCATCAAAAATTGATTAGATGCATGGCTCCGGGCTCACATTGAGAAATTTCATTAGATTATTCTTGAAATCCCTGCTGAAAAAACCAGTTTAAACCAGAAGATGGTTGGCTGGTTTTAGCTGGTCGACCAGCCTGGTTTTAGAGGGGTTTTGGCCATTTCCAGGCTGGTTTCCAGCCATTTCCAGCCTGGTCTTAGATGGTTAGGCTGGGAGTTGACCAGCTAAAACCAGCTTGACCAGCCAAAACCAGCTATGTCCAGCTTAAACCAGGCTGGTCAAGCTAGTTTTAACAGGTTTAAGCTGGTCATTTTCCAGCCTGACCAGCTAAGACCAGGCTGGAAATGGCTGGAAACCAGCCTGCAAATGGCTAGAAACCCCTCTAAAACCAGGCAAGTTGACCAGCTAAAACCAGCCAACCAACTTAGGCTGGTTTAAGCTGTTTTTTTTCAGCAGGGATAATAAAAAAAAATCAGCACACTGCCACTACTGTTCTCAAAAGATGATTTATTACGATGGCGTTTCGACCTGAAGGGTCTTTATCGGGTCATACAAGAAAACCTTAGATCTACAACAACACACCTGAAACCAATAATAGTCCTAATTAATCAATCAAGAGACACCCCCAAAAAATAAAAACTTATAAGTAAACTTAATTCCTTCATGATGTCCCAACACAAGTCGATTGTGGGAAATTTTCATTTTTTGCAATGAATGATGTGAAAAAGGCGACACAGTGGCAGTGGTGGTAGTGCCCTCGCCTCACAGCAAGAGGGTCGCAGGTTCGAACCTTGGCTGGGTCAGTTGGCGTTTCTGTGTGGAGTTTGCATGTTCTCCCTGTGTTCGTGTGGGTTTCCTCCGGGTGCTCCGGTTTCCCCCACAGTCCAAAGACATGTGGTACAGGTGAATTGGGTAAGCTAAATTGTCCATAATGGATGAGTGTATGGATGTTTCCCAGAGATGGGTTGCAGCTGGAAGGGCATCCGCTGCGTAAAACATGTGCTGGATAAGTTGGCGGTTCATTCCGCTGTGGCGCCCCCAGATTAATTAAGGGACTAAGCCAACAAGAAAATGAATGAATGAATGATGTGAAAAAATACACAAAAAAATAAGGAAAACTAAAATATACAGAAAGAATATATACAGAAAAAAAAAAAAAAAAAGCATTAAGTAAAAATGTATTTTTGTGTATTTTCCCTGTCATTTGACTGGTTAATTAGGAATATTATTGTGACAGGGATAGTGACACTGACACATAGGAGAGAATCCAAATGCAGGTTTATTAGCAGGATGGCCAGGCAAGCAACAGTCAACACAGGACCAAACAGATGTATACGGGCAATCTAGAATCGTAGTCAGATAACAGGCAGATGATCAGAAGGCAGGCAGCAGACAGGCAGAAACAGACAAACAAGGGGAGGGTAAAAACACGGCAAAACAAGACAAAGGAAACGCGTTGTAATATCACAAAAATGCAAACAAGACTCAGCCACTAGAGTGAGTGTTTCTGCTGCTTAAATAGTGTGTGTAATCAGTCCTTGACAATCCTCCGGTGGTGTGTGTGCAATCAGTCAGGATCAGGAACATGTGTGTGTGAGCGGAGTGCATGTATGGAGATGTAGTCCGTTAGTGAATGTGTATGTTATTCAGTGATCTATTGTGTTTAGATCGCTGGTGATCATGACAATTATTGAATATGATATATATCTATACATACTGTATATATATCAAAGGTTTTCTTTTTTCTTTGCTTGTTTGACTTGATGAAGACCAAGAAGGTTGAAACATTGTCTCTTGAGGGCAATAGTGACAGTCCGCCAATTTTTGCTTATTTGTTATTTTATTTTATTTTATTTGATCAAGCAACCGCTTTAAGTTATCTAAGGATGTGCACACACTGACCCCTTTTTCATCAATTAGATGAATCCTAAACATCTCTAAGACTGTAAAGAATGTGTCTAATTTAAATTTCACAGCAAAAAAAAAAAATGAACTAACTTACAACTAAAGGTGCTGTATGTAAATTTTTGACTTTGCTAAGTAAAGTTATTTACTTATCTGAAATGCAATGCTAAAGTCAGTTATTCTTAGTGTTGGGGGTACTGCATTGCAAGTAAAACAAGAGAAAAAATCATTTAAAAGTAACATGTTACACTTTACTTTACTACCCTGCAGGCACACAACATCATAAGACGTTTTAATATTAGGTTAGATTTAGGTCATGATGTCAGGTGACCAAAATTCAACGTCTATCCAGCGTCTTAGGACAACGTTATTTTGACGTCCAGTAATGACGTCAAACTACATTGATATTTGGTTGATTTTAGGTTGTGTTGGAAAGTGACCAAAATCCAATGTCTGAAAGATGTCATAGT
The DNA here is from genome assembly GCA_903798195.1 of Danio kyathit. NCBI lineage: Eukaryota > Metazoa > Chordata > Actinopteri > Cypriniformes > Danionidae > Danio > Danio kyathit. The sequence goes on along the minus strand of LR812527.1, from coordinate 11,445,887 downwards.
GATAACGTTCACACTAGGTCAAGGTGTAACATGATTAGACGTTGATGTTTGGTTGATTTAAGGTTGGATGTTGGACATTGACGTTGGCCTGACGTTGGGTTCTGACGTCAACCCGATTTTCATTTCCAAACAAAATCCTCCCCTTTTTTGGGGAGTAACTCAATATTGTGATGCATTACTTTCGAAAGTAACTTTTGAACCCTACACTGGTTACTGTCCTTTTGAAAATGTGTGGTCTGTTTCAAAATGTCTGTCTTTTTTAAATGATGGCTTTATTTTCAAAACTTGTTTATCCTTAGTGTACATCTCGTAATGCTGAGTTTACCTCTCACAATTCTTTATATTTTGCAATTATGCCACAAAATTCAAAGTTTACATCACACAATCTTTAATGTCATTAAATTATTGGGTTTTGTCGCACAATTTGGAATTTACATCTTACAGTTCTTAAATTTTGTAGCAATTCTTTGTTTTTGTCTCCAATTAATGTCTCAAATCTAGGTTTATGTTTTGCAATTAAGTCTCACAACTCAGATTTAATTTCTAGCAATTAGAAATAAGATCTTGCAAAGTTACTGAGTTTTGTTATTAATTCATAATTTACATACATTAAAAATCCAGATGTGTAAAAATCCCAGCAGACATACAACGTCATAAGACATTAATATTGAGTAAGATTTACGTCGCTGACATCTAAGGACAACTTTATTTTGACATCCAATAATGACATGAAATGACGTTGATATTTTTGTTGATTTTAGGTTTTGTTGGAAAGTGATCAAAATCCAACGTCAAGTCAACATCTTAAACCATCGTCATATTGACGTCAAATACTGACATTAATTCATCAGGTATGGCAACCAAAATCCAAAGTCTGATAGATGTCATATTGGTAACGTCCAAACAACGTCAAGCTGTAACATCAGTAGACGTTGATATTTTGTTGTTTTTAGGTTGTGTTGGAAAGTAGCCAAAATTAATAGTTTGTCCGATGTTGGACCTTGATGTCGTCAACTTGATTTCCATCTTCAAACAAAATGCAACGTCTGTCCGATGTTGGACATCGATGTTGGCCTGACGTTGGGTTCTGATGTCAACCCAATTTTCATTTACAAACAAAATGCAACGTCCCAAGACGTTGGGGTACAATGTCGATCTGAAGTCATATTGACATCCTCTGCCTGCTGGCATATCACAAGAATGGCAGCATAACAATACAGGAAAAACATCAATAAATTATTTGATTGAACTATTAAATAATGATATTTGTTGTAGTGCCCTTAAATTATACCCTGTTGAAATTGACATCAGTCTAATTTTGTTGATATAAGTGACTGATAAATTTGGAGTCAAAGTAGTGTATAGCTTGATTAGACTCATGACCTCCGGACTTTCGTTGTGTAATTTAATTAGCGCAATCAAACACATCATATAATAGGTGGACTTCCTGCTACTATTCTGTTTATAGACAGCGTACAGTAATAAATCAGCTGAAATAATATGAGGCGGGTGAAGTGTTCACACTGATGCGAGGTCAGAGTCCATCGCCATGGTAACTGATTTCATCATGGCTGTGTTTGGATTTCTATGGGCACACAGTCATGCAGCAATGGAATGAATCCTGAACTCTGGTGATGTTACATGGAGCGTCATAACTGAAAATATACTCGTTCACAATGGCTGTCAAGGCCAAAGATGATGCAACAAAACTCAACTGTTTTGATTCACTGTTTAACGCTGTTCAATGGCTGGTAGTGGACTAGAGGTCAAACAGTAGTGCACAGAACTATCAACGGTTTGATTTCCAAGGAAAGGAAGAACTGATAAAACTTGTCGCTTGAATTCAAAGTCATCCAGTTCAAAGTTGATCCAGTTCAACATATACTACCTGACAAAAGTCTTATCTAAATTTTAGGAACAACAAATAACTTGACTTCTAGTTGATCATCTGGTATCAGAAGGGTCTTATATGAAAGGCAAAGGCCTCTAGTTTATGCTTATTTTACCAAAATAAAGTTTGATCATGTCTTGAGTTTTAATTATTTCATTAGGACAGTAAGGTCTGACTCTGCTTAGACAAAAGTATTGTCAATTAACAGAAATAATGTACAGTATAGACTAAAAGTGATGGTGCAGTGGAAAAATAATTAATATTGTGCATGACTTCCATGAGCTAGGAGGACTGCATCCATACATCTCTGCAATGACTCAAATAACTTTTTAATAAAGTAATCTGGAATGGCAAAGAAAGCATTCTTGCAGGACTCCCAGAGTTCATCAAGATTCTTTGGATTCATCTTCAATGCCTCCTCCATCTTACCCCAGACATGCTCAATAATGTGCATGTCTGGTGACTGGGCAATCCTGGAGCACCTTGACCTTCTTCGCTTTCAGGAACCTTGATGTGGAGACCGAAGTATGAGAAGGAGCGCTATCCTGCTGAAGAATTTGCCCTCTCCTGTGGTTTGTAATGTAATGAGCAGCACAAATGTCTTGGTACCTAAGGCTGTTGATGTTGCCATCTACTCTGCAGACCTCTCACATGCCCCCATACTGAAATGTAACCCCAAACCATGATTTTTTCTTCACCAAACTTGACTGATTCTGTCAAGAAACGAGACAGGACAAGACATGACTGTATATACAGGTAGGTTATTGAGCCAGGTGGACTTAACGCTCAAAGCAATAATAAACTGACAACAGAGGGTATGAAAAGGAAGAGAGATATAAGGACGCCAATAAGTGTAAAGCGGGAACAGGTGTCTGGTGATCAGCGCTCGCGCTGATTGCAAGGGCTAACAGCTGAGAGCAGGACACAGAGGGAAAAGGCTTAACAAGGATCAGACCTGGTCCATGACAAAATTGACAACTATATCAAAAAATGTCCTAAATCCCAATAGTTAAGTCAAAACCTAGTGGTGGGCAAAGAGAGTCTTCATAAAACACTGAACCAGTCGAAGCAAATGTGTCGAAGCTTCGAAACGTTTCGAAACCTCACTCTACGGTGACACCTAGTGGTCATTCTTTATGTATTGCACTGGAACAGCTTCAGCAAAGAACAGTTGAGCAAACGGAGGTATTAAACTCCACTTTCCAGGCGCCGACCTGCAAGTGATTTAGTGGAGCGGTTAGGGTTCCTGACTACCATGTGGGGATAGTCGGATCAAATCCAGACTGAGACAGCTGTTTTTAAATGCTTTAATATCAGTTTGAATTGCTCTGTTCTTGTATCGTTCTGTTTCAACATTGCTCTGACATCCGAATAAACACTTTGTGAATAAATATGTCTTGTTTTGGTCATAAAACAGGGTTGTTGCTAGTTCAGACGTGGTTGTGGCCAGAAGGTAACAAGAATTATTTATATTACTCATTAAATTTCCCATTTATTCTATTTCATTAATGTCTACCCAAAACCTAAACCCAACCATCACAGTACTGTAAAAATATTCATTATTGTTTTACAGTGTTACAAAAATTATGCTAAATTGATAGCGTATCCGCAGCTGTATCCTATCTAGACTACACCATAAACCAGTAACATTATTAAAATACATAAATTCATGATTTCGGTGTATTTGTAAAAGTCGGGATTCGAACCCAAAAATCATTTTAAGCACAGCATTATCGTGCACACTTACGGTCCACTAGGTCATTTGAGACAGTTAGTTCTTTCTGACTCAGTCAGTTAAATGCAGATTCACCAGGTCTCGAAATGCTTCTGAACTGATCGATGCTTTGAATCGTTTTAGTCACGTGACCAGGTGTTTCGAAACACTTTAGTCACGTGACCTGTGTGTTTCGGATCATGCTTCGGTGCAGTGTTTCGAAACACTTGCGCTTCGGGATCTCGACACTGTGTCGAAACGTCAGTTTCACGTGAGCCATCCCTATCAAAACCTTGACCATCCATACATTGTTGGCCTTCAGACCACTAAAATACAGACACAAAAATTATTATAATATACTAACATTTTCATTCATCTGAAAGCTTCAATTACAAGCGACAAATTTACATTGGATTTTGTATCCCCACAATGCATGTAAACTACTTTGATAAACAAAACTTGGCCTAAAAATTGGCCTATTTTGACTGTCCTGTAATCAACTTTTGGTGTTATTTTGATATCAGATATCAATATCAGGTGTCAATTTGATGTACTTTTGACATCAAGTTGACATTTGATGTCAAATTGATTAGCATTTTGGCAAGTTTTTTGATGTCGTTTTGAAGATGGATCAATGAGGAGTGTTAGAAAACACTTTAAACACGCTAGTAGCACATTATCTTTTTAAACAAACAGATACGGTATGTCTTAATATGTCTTCAGTAGATGTGTATTCCAGTACAACATTCATTTATTTAATTGCGGAAATTAGGAGCTATGGGAGGAAAAAGCTCCACTTTGAACAAAAATGCACTGAGATACTGTATGCAAATGTTTAAACAAATGTGAATGTATGACAGGCAGCATGTTTGCTTACATGGGCTGCTTGATGCATTTTCACTGTTCAGAAATGATTCTTATTCAAATACATTGATATCTTTTGTAAAACAAAGATTATTCAATAAACTGTTTAAAAGTGACATTTATAATGTTAGATAATGCTGTTTTTGAACTTTCACAAACATTATAATCCACACAACTGTATCTAACTGTATCAACACAGATGTATAATTAATAAGTCAGCATATTAGAATGATTTCTAGAGATTTCAGATAGAAATTATGCTGAAATTTGTTTTTAATGTAGTCAATGGCCTTGCACCTTATTATCATTACGAAATTTTGCATATTCACCAACCCAGCAGAACCTTGCGATCTGCTGGCCAACTTCTGCTAGAAGTCCGAGGTATAAGTAGTGGCAGGTCCTAAACTTTGGAATACCCTTCCTACTGAGTTTCGTACAATCACTGACCTGCCACTTTTTAAAGGGTCACGGAATACCAAAACACATTTTTTGAGCTGTTGACAGTCATATATGTGTCCCACGCTGCTATAAACACTATTAGGACACATATATTTCACTAAAAAGTGAAAATTGGTTGTTTTTGTGCATTTTGTAATATGCATGATAGCTTCGAAGAAAGTTTTTACCTGTTACAGTGTTCAGACAGCAGAGAGACGCCACGTTGTGTTACCAAAACAAGTGAAAGAACAAGAATTTGGAGACACGGGTCGTCTGTGTTACATTTATTAGTGTGCTGCAACGAAGGTTTTGTTTTCATTTTCCCGCTGTGAGAGCGCAGCTTGACTCACGTGCGGATTACAGTGCACATGACACATGACAGAATGCGTTTGTAAGGAACATTTTTTACCCGAGAGCTTTTCGCATCTGGAAATGATGAAATCTGGATTTGCCGCTCGTCTCCTTTTAAAAAAGACGCGGCTTCAGTTGGTGTTGATTGTCCTGTCTCTACAGATTTGGTAAGTGTGTCAGTGCCCTTTGTTCATTCAGATGGCAAAATTAGTTTGTATCGTCAGCAGTGCTCTTTCAGTTTTTAAAGACATACCTTAGTCAAAATGATTTAGTTACTAAGTTTACAGTACGTTAATATCACTGCAATATTATAGTACAATATTATAGGCTAAAAGATACGCTGTAAATGCTGCTCTCCGAATGTAAACATGTAAACACCTTAATCAAACTAATTCCTTCGTGTAGGATTTTCGCTGCATTTTGTGACAGAATAGTCTATACACACACGTCTTTCTGACGAAATTGTTACCTACCGAGTGCATCTAAGTTACCGAGAAATGCGGAGGATTTTTTTCTCCCGTTCGCCGTGCGGTATCAAACATTCCATTAAAACTCCACTCTCCAGCAGTTCCTCCTCGCATCCAATATCTCATTTGTCACAGGGAGCCTTCATGAAATGTTCCTGAATGAAAGTGAAAGTGGCAAACTGCAGTTAAAGTCGACAAACTAAGAATCTTGTCTTTCTTCCCTGCGTCTGTGTGTTGTTTTGCCTCTGTGAAAATCAGCTCGTGCCCAAATGGAAACTCCCATTTTATGCAAAATCTTCCCTCTTTCCCTCCCCCGACACTCCCACCTAAACCAAGCTGGACACACACACTTTCCTGACTTTTTCCAAACTAGTGGTGTGAAAACACCCTGCTGAAACAGGGGGGGTTTCGTGACCCTTCAAGGCCAAGCTCAAGACCCACTAGTTCAAAATGGCTTTTAAAGCATAGTAGCACTGACACCTTTCTCTGTTTATTTGTTTTGCTGTGTTTTATTGATATTTCTTGTATTGTTTTTGCATTATTTACTTTTTAGTTGTGTTGTATAATTTGGTTTTACTGGTGTAAAGCACTTTGGTCAACCTTGGTTGTAAGGTGTTTACATGCTATATAACTAAAGGTTGATTGATTGATTGATTGATTGATTGATTGATTGATTGATTGATTGATTGATTGATTGATTGATTGATTGAAATTGTAGATTTACCACCAGGTATAAAGACTTTAAATTGCATTAATATTTCACAACATTACTGCTTTTGCTATATGTTTGATGACATAACATGCAGATTCAAAAATCTTACTGATGTCAAGCCCTATATGCGCATAAGCATTTTTTACCTGTTCAGTGTTGCTTACAGGAGCAACGGAAGCAATGAGAGAGTTCACCGTGACCTGGTTTTATTTTACAGGCTCTGTTGATGGTCTGTTTGCACACAACACTTTGCTCATGACACTTCAGCTTAGTACAGAGCCTTCTCAAATATACAGTGTGAAAAGCTAATGAATAATCTTCATTTTTCCACAGCTGAAAGCACAGTGCCTTATAAATCTTAATTAAAGGTTACATTTTCATTTAAATCTACACCAAATTATGTAAAGAAATAATTTACATTGCCATCATTATGAAATGTATCAGAGTGACTAAATAAAAAGCAAATGAGTTGCAGAAAACAGCAAAGTAATAAGTAACCTATGAATAGTAAAGATCATAGAGAACATCTATGCAGTGCTATTTTAAATATTAAAGGTGAAGTGCTTTGTGAAGTGCTTTGAAATGTGTCTATATTTTCTATTCAATATTTGATGTAATCTCAACTGAAACAAAGACAGAGTGGGTTGGTCCTCCCCTTTTAAATAAAACAGCAGTTTAGGGCTGGTAATCAGATATATTGGTTAAATAATGATGGGATTTGTAACAGGTGATGTTATTATGATTTGATACAAAAGCAGCATCCAAGAAAGGTCTAGTCCTTTAGGAGCAAAGATGGGCCGAGGACTGCCAGTTTGCCGACAAAGAAAAATTTGGACATTTGGATATTTCACCTTCAAAAGTGCATTACATAATTAAAAGATTCAAGAAATCTGGAGGAATTTCTTTTACGTAAAGGACAAAGACGCAAGCCTAAGCTGAACAACCGTGATCTCTGATTCTTCAGGCGGCACTTCATCAAGAATCATCATTCATCTAGAAGCGATATTACCACATGGGCTCAGGACTACTTTGAAAAACCTTTGTCAAGTACCACAATACGTAGTTACATCCACAAATACCAGTTAAAACTGTACCGTGTCAAAAGGAAGCCCTATGTTAACAGTGTCCAAAAGCGCTGTCGACATCTCAGGGCCCAGAGTGATCTGGTATGGCCATCCCACAGTGGAAATGTGTACTGTGGTCAGATGAATCAGTATTTCAGAACTTTTTAGAGAGAAATGGACACCTAGCGCTCCGGACCAAAGAAGAAAAGGATTATCCAGACTGTTACCAGCAGGTCCAAGTCCAAAGTTCAAAAGCCAGGGCCTGTCATAGTATGGGGTTGTGTCAGTGCCCTTGGCAAAGGTAACTTGCACTTTTGTGATTGCACCGTTAATGCTGAAAAATACAGAGATTTTAGAGCACAATTTGCTGCCTTCTTTTCCAGGGATGCCCTTACATATTTCAACAAGACAATGCAAAACCATATTTTGCACAAATTACACAGTCCTGGCTGTGGAGGAAGAGGATACAGGTACTTGACTGGCCTGTCTGCAGTCCGGACCTGTCTCCAATAGAGAATGTGTGGTGCAGTTTGAAGCCCAAAATGTAACAACAAATACCCCATACTGTTGCCCACCTTAAGACTTGTTTGCAGAAAGAATGGGAAAAACACATCTGAAACACTTCATGACTTGGTGTCTTTAGTCCCTTAAAGTGTTTTTAGTGTTGTAAAAAGAAATGGCAACATTACAAAGTGGTAAATGCTTTACTGTTCCAACTTTTTTGAAATGTGTTGCAAAAACCAAAATTGAAATACGTGTTTATTTAAAGAAATAGAGATAATGTCTGTTGTATTGTCTGCAATAAAAAACAAGTCAAAGTAAATTTAGAAATCCCTTTCTTTTTTTATTTGCGTTTTCCATACTGTCCCAAGTTTTTCTGACTTGGGGTTGTATTATAAAGTAAATAAAATGTGGGTTTCATATGACTGTCAGGTCACAATAAAAGAAATACTGTAAGGTATTTGTTGCATTTCCTTTAAATTAGGCTAAAGATAGTGTTTTGAATCACACTGATAAGAAGGAACATTTTTAAAGGTTGATCTCAAACATATGGAGCCCCTAAATGTGATTAAATCAAAAAATGCAAAGAGTCCAGACCTCAACCTTAATGAGAATCTTTGGGATTTGCTGGAGACTCTCCCATCATCAATAGAATATTTTGGCAAACATTTTATAGAACTCTGAATGGGAAGACATGTTAAATTACAGAAATATACTATATATACACACTATACTATACATACAGTTGAAACCAGAAGTTTACATACATTGTATAAAAAGGCACATAACCATTTAAAGAAAAGTCAGATGTTAATGTGACTAAACTTTTTCTCTTTTAGGTAAGTTAGGATTATCAAATATATTTGTTATGCTTAATAGCAGAATAATGTGAGAATTTTTTTTTGAGAAATTGTTATAACTTTTCTTGAAAGTCAAGTTTACATACAATAAGATTATTATGCCTCTGAAAAAGCTCAGATGATGGTGTCAAGGTTTTGGAAGTTTCTGATTGGCTAATAGACAACATTTGAGTTAATTAGACGCACAACTGTAGAGTAGTATTTAAGGAAAAGCTCAAACACACTGCTTCCTTTTGTGACAACATGGGAAAATCAACAAGCCAGAATCAACAAAAAAGCCAGATTACAATTTGCTAAATTACACTGGGAAAAAGATTTTTTAAAGACATGTCTTGTGGTCTGATGGAACTAAGATTGAACTGTTTGGCCATAATGACCAGTGTTACATTTGGAGGACAAATGGGGAAAGCTTACAAGCTTAGGAACCCCATCCCAACTTTGAAGTTTGCGGGCGGCAGCATCATTGTCATGCTCACCAGCAATCTAAAACACCAGAGATCGCTGGAATACATTCATAAACACATAGGACTACAAATCAGCTGGTAAATGGACTACAAAACCCAGTCATGCACCACACACGCACAACCGGTTCCAGATCCTGACTGATTGCATTCTCACAGCTGATGCTGCTCAATGACTGATTGCACACACATATAATCGGCTCACTTTTAGACACTCATGGCTGAGTCTTGCTAACTGTTACAAGTGAACATTACGACGCATTTCTCCTTGCCTTGCCTTCCATGTTTAGACCTTTGCTTTATTTTGTTTTATTATCCCTGTGTGCCACCTGCCTTGTGACCTTCTGCCTGCTATTACGACTACGACTCTGGATTGCCCATATACATCTGTTTTTTCCTGTTTTGACCACTGCTTGTCTGACCAACCTACTAATAAAGTCCTGCATAGGATCCTCACTACGTTGTAGTGTCTACCCTTGTTACAATCATGTTGTGGGGCTGTTTTGCTGCAGGAGGGACTGGTCCACTTCACAGCATAGATGGCATCATGAAGAAAGAACATTATGTAGAAATACTGAAGCAACATCTCAAGAGATCAGCCAGGAAATTAAAACTTGGCCACAAATGGGTCTTCCAAACAGACCATGACCCTAAGCATACTGCCAAATTAGTGAAAATGTGCTTTAAGGACAACAGAGTGAAGGTTTTGGAGTGGCCATCACAAAGCCCTGCTCTCAACCCTATAGAAAATTTGTGGGCAGAGTTAAAAAAGCTTGTGCGAGCAAGACAGCCTACAAATCTGACTCAGTTACACCAATTCTGTCAGGAGGAATTGGCCAAAATTCCTGCAAACTATTGTGAGAAGCTTGTGGAAGGATATCCAAAACATTTGACCAAAGTTATACAGTTTAAAAGCAAAGCTAAAAAAATACCAAGGAAATGTATGTAAACTTTTGACTGTCTAGAAATTAATAAAAAATTCTCAATTTTATTTTCTTCTCATTATTCTGACATTTCACAAATGTAAATGATTTAAGTAATCCTAAAGGACCTAAAATAGTAAACGTTTAGTATGATTTACCATCAGACATTTTTTAAAAAAATGGTTATGTTCCGGGCAACCCAGTGGCGCAGTAGGTAGTGCTGTTGCCTCACAGCAAGAACGTCGCTGGGTCGCAGGTTCGAACCTCGGCTGGGCTGGGTCAGTTGGCGTTTCTGTGTGGAGTTTGCATGTTCTCCCTGGGTTCGCGTGGGTTTCCTCCGGGTGCTCCGGTTTCCCCCACAGTCCAAAGACATGCAGTACAGGTGAATTGGGTCCATAAGCTAAATTGTCCATAGTGTATGAGTGTGAATGTGTGTGGAAGTTCCCAGAGATGGGTTGCGGCTGGAAGGGCATCCGCTGCGTAAAATCGTGCTGGATAAGTTGGCGGTTCATTCCGCTGTGGCGACCCCGCAAGGGACAAAGCCGACAAGAAAATGAATGAATGAATGAATGGTTATGTTCCTTTTTTTAAAGTGCATGTAAACTTCTGGTTTCAACTGTATATTTGTATGATTTAGACATGGTTTTGTTTATTCACTGAGAAATGCTGCTCTCCATTGCAAACAACAAATCAAATAAGCAAACAATGTAGCATGTCAGAAAGTTGCCATCTCTACTTGACTAGTGCATGGTAAAGAAACTGAACAGTGTCAATGGGAGCGTCATCATCGCCAAATCCTACAGGATACAGTGCACTATAAATATTGTCACTGTCTATTTAAACATCAGCTGTGGTATGTGGCAAAGGGTTCTTACATGAGTCACATAAATCAAACATAAAGTACTTCCTTATATCTCAGTGGCCAATGTAAAATATACAGCATGCTACACCGGGTGAACCGTATAACATCATCTGTAATGCACTCCAATATACATCTAATAATCTACTTGAGTTTAAAGCACTAAAGAATGAATGACCTGCCATTCACTGTGAGCAGATTTCAACATGTCTACTTTACTCAAGGTTAGTCTCTCAATTTCAGCAAAAAACACAGTCCATTAGCAAAAACACTGGGCAAGATATTGGGTGAAAACAGTGTAAAACTCACACTCCACTCTCTTCTCCAGCATGGCTAGGCGATTTGTCACCTCAGTTTTCAGTTCGTTGATTTTAAATGCCCTTGGGGAAGAGCGGCAAAGCAGATGGAGAGAAATATACAAAGATCATTCATCCTTGAAATACCAAAAGGATTGAAAATTCAATCAGAGAAGGTCAGTGTGAATTAACTGAGATATCGAACATAAAACACATCATACCTGGAGAACTGCTCCGCCACCTGGGTCAGAACATTCTGGAACAGCTCCTCTTTATCTGAGAGATGAGAAAACAATTCATATCCAAAATCATATGAATGAAGTATTTCACAGTTGATATGTCTGTTTTCTCCTGTCAGCCTGAAGCAATGAATGAAGCATTCTGAAACCAGCAGAGTTTATAGTCCTATGAATAAAAGGTGGACAAGACTGAATATACATCCATATTTTTTGACAATCTCACCTGCTCTTGTATCAGAGAAATGCAAGTGTTGACACTTGACAAATATGTAGAGTGGGATTTGAAAAACATACACACTTTCATATGCAGCTCCACTCATTGTCTTGTCCAAAGTTCAGCCTAATAAAAAAAACCTGGGACACAAAAACGTACTATTGACTGGTTGCTCAATGTTTGGCTGGTTAGCATGCTGTATTAACCACTGCTGGATCAAAAATGATACAAAGAAGACTGATCAAAAATCACAGTAAAAAATGTCTATTATTTTAAAAATGCTGAAAAATGCAAAAATATTTGTAATGACTGGAGTAATAATGCTAAAAATGTTTTTTTAGAGCCTTTAATATGAGAGCTTAACGCGCTGCAATTTAAGAAAGCACATGCAATAACAAAAAACACCAGCAAATTAAGAAACGATCTTCATCAATTTGACAAACACCTGTTGCAAATTGATCAAAACACAAACAACTGAAGAAACGCGCAGCAAATTGATCAAAACACAAACAAAGGATGAAACGCGCAGCAAATTAGTCAAAACACAAAGGATGAAACGCGCATCAAATTGATCAAAACACAAACAACTGAAGAAATGCGCAGCAAATTAGTCAAAACACAAAGGATGAAACGCTGAACAACTGAACAACAGTCACGGCACAATAACACATCCGTATCTCAGCTGGGTCCGTCAGGTTTTTGGGTCCTCTTTAAACATTTCCGTTGTGTTATGTGGATGTTTGCAAGTGTTTTGACCAATTTGCTGCGCGTTTCTTTTGTTGTTTGTGTTTTGATCAATTTGCTGCGCATTTCATCCTTTGTGTTTTGACTAATTTGCTGCGCGTTTCATTAGTTGTTTGTGTTTGATCAATTTGCTGCGCGTTTTATCAGTTGTTTGTGTTTGATCAATTTGCTGCGCGTTTTATCAGTTGTTTGTGTTTGATCAATTTGCTGCGCGTTTTATCAGTTGTTTGTGTTTGATCAATTTGCTGCGCGTTTCATCAGTTGTTTGTGTTTTGATCAATTTGCTGCGCGTTTTATCAGTTGTTTGTGTTTGATCAATTTGCTGCGCGTTTTATCAGTTGTTTGTGTTTGATCAATTTGCTGCGCGTTTTATCAGTTGTTTGTGTTTGATCAATTTGCTGCGCGTTTTATCAGTTGTTTGTGTTTGATCAATTTGCTGCGCGTTTTATCAGTTGTTTGTGTTTAATCAATTTGCTGCGCGTTTTATCAGTTGTTTGTGTTTGATCAATTTGCTGCGCGTTTCTTCAGTTGTTTGTGTTTTGATCAATTTCCTGCGCGTTTCTTCAGTTGTTTGTGTTTTGATCAATTTGATGCGCGTTTCATCCTTTGTGTTTTGACTAATTTGCTGCGCGTTTCATCCTTTGTTTGTGTTTTGATCAATTTGCTGCGCGTTTCTTCAGTTGTTTGTGTTTTGATCAATTTGCAACAGGTGTTTGTCAAATTGATGAAGATCGTTTCTTAATTTGCTGGTGTTTTCTGTTATTGCATGTACTTTCTTAAATTGCAGCGCGTTAAGCTCTCTCGGCCACCGTATACAACACTGAGCAGGATATTAAAACTTAAAACAAATATTGATTTAAAAAATTTATATATTTAAAATCATACCAAGATACATAATGTATATCGCAAATCAGATAAAAATGACAGAGATATGTTTTTATTTTGGCCATATCCTGTAATTTGCTGATTGCCTGCCAGTGTGACACATTAAAAAGGTATTGAACACATGAAGAAAGAGAGGTGTTAAAAGGCATGGAAAGCTCAAACAGCAGCTGAAATCCCTCAGTAATAAGAATGAATATTAGCTGCTTCAGTTTAACACCTACATTATCAGATGATGAAGATGAAACCAGGGTGGCCATTTCAGTAAAACAATGATCTCAAACACAGCCAAGCAAACTCTCGATTGGTTTCAGAAAAGAAAGTAAAGCTGCTAGAGTGCCCCAATCAATCACCTGACCTGAATCCAATAGAAGATAAGAACTAAGGGCGTACTCACACTATGTACAGTTGCGTTGAACCGGGCCAAAGCACGCTTGTCCCCCCTCCCGTCTCCCCCGACGGCCCGCACTCACATTACATTCGGGCCTGGGCACGCTTACATCATCGATGACGCGCTGTTCAGTTTAGGAAGAGAAGCGCTCTCGCTCAGCACAGTGGAGATTTCTTTAGTTATATCATTTAGTCATTTGATATGCGGTGACAAGCAGTCAAATATTTCGTCGAACAGATCAGCCACTTTTGACGCTCATAAAGTCCTCGTGCTGCAGGAATTAGAAGGTTTGCTGAAGGTGCAGCTGTCGTGCAGTGAGGGGTTTGCGTCTTTAATAAACTACGACAGTTTGCGTTCATTAAACAGCATGAATGATTAATTAATCCATATGATACAGTCCCTTAAAAGTCACGTCTCGCTTTCAGTTTCGGGCTTAGGCACGCTTGCACTCATACTGCAAGCGTATCGCGCCTGAGCCCAAGTGAACCGCGCTCAGGCCCACCTCTTCCAACCGGGCCAGGGCCGGCCAAGTGAACCGTGCTTGAGCCCGGTTCAGAGCACTCACACTTCTCAAACGATCCGGGAAACGGGCCTGGGCACGGTTCGGATAGCATAGTGTGAGTACGCCCTAAGAATCAGAGTTTATAGACGAGACCCAAAGAACCGTCAAGATTTGAAGACAGAAAAAGCTTTTATACAAAGTATTAAATACATTAATACATCAGTACTTTGTCCTTGTGTCATTCCATTGTTATTAGACATAACTAATTTTTCTGATTTATTTTATTTGTTTTGTTATATTTGTATGTTTGGATTGTTTAGGTTTTTACCAAAATCTGGGTCAACTTCATGTCAACAGCTCCTTTAGAAATACATATAAATACGTAATGAGTGGTACTCTGAAATGCATGACACTGCACTTTTCTTCCAGTGTGCAAACCCCTGTAGACCTGTCACTGCACACTATCTCTCATATCCATCTGCAAATCTCACTTCACGGAGGTCAGAGGTCAAACCAACTTAAGCTCCAGCCGCAGTAAAAACTGCACAGCCTATTACTGCCTTTGAATCCTCCAATGCAGTCCATAGTAGCAAATATAAAATCTCTGGGGTAGAAATCACATTTACAATGTATACGATCTACAGTAGAAGACAAAAAATGTTACATTAAAATGATACATTAATCTTTTTATAATATATATCCCAAGTGCTGTTTAGCGGAGAGAAGATTATTTTCAACACATTATTAAACATAGTTCTAATAACTAATTTCTTTGCTTTTTGCCATGACAGTACATAATGTTTTACCTGCTATTTTGCAAGATGCTTAAAGTGTAATTTAAAGGCTTAACTAGATTAGTTGCAAAACAGGCTCATTGTAAATATGTAGCCCCGTATACTTTTCTGGAGAGAGCGAATGATGTAGCCAGAGGTACGTATGGCTGCATTTTGTCTTTAAAACAAATGCTACAGGGTGGTAGGACGCTGCCGACAGCTTCCGCCACATATGTCAGTGGACTTGAGACGCAGAGAGGAGTTGACCTTGATGACGAGGTTTGAGCTCGGCGAAGAACAGTTCCATAAAGCAGGTAAAACAAAAGGCAAAAAAAAACAACAACAAGTAAATAACAAGGTGAGAACGTCATAAGATCTGAAAATGTGGTAAAAATCAGGCTGCTGTGACGGCTTTTCGTTTTCTGGATTGCTTTTGAAAACACTGTGGGTTTGGGGAAGGTGGTGGGTGGGTCAGTCTGTGCTTTTGATAACACTATCGGTTGGGTTTAGGGAAGGGGGTGCATGGGGATAATGCTCGGTCGGTCAGTCAGTCGACAATGGACTCTGGTGGAAGAGCAGGCACGAATGGCACTCGCAAGAGAAATTTGAGATCTAAAAAGCATACACAGCAGCCTCTGATGCATTCACGAAAACAAAAACTAAAAAAATTTAGCTGCTGGGACGCATTTCACTCTCTCAAGAAATATATGCAGAGGTATGTATCCATAATGAGCCTGGGTTAGTTAATTAGGTTAACTAGACCAGTTAGATTAATTAGACGTCAATATATACTGTATAGAAGTCAATATACAGCAGTGGTTTGTTTTGTAGCCAATCAAAAAAAACAAGGGTGGGTAATAATATTGACAATAGCCAGTTTTAACGCTTTTTAAGTAATAGTTTTATTCCAGGCAAACGAAAAAAAAATGTAAGACTTTCTCCAGAAGATTCTAATGGTAAATATTGTGAAAAATGTCCTTGCTTTGTCAAACATCATTTGGTAAATAATACAGCACCTACTGTTCACTATATTTTTTATAGGAATTAATTAAAGGTGCAGTATGTAAGTTTGACACCCAGTGGTTGAACTAGGTATTGCACTCCTGGATCATAATAAAAGTACGCTGGGATGCCAGATTGTGTACAGGAGCGAGTGATTTAAACTGTGTTCTAAATAAAAGCAACGACACGCGATATATTAGAAATGGCTTCTATTTCTCACAGCTGAACAACAGAAACCTATGACAGCCAGATCACCTCAGGTAAGCCTTGTGTGCTTTATTCTGTGTTAAATGCTAACAATGCTAGTTTGAATGCATTTTACATGGCATTTGTTGCCATATACTGAAAGCAGAAAGTTCACCTCAGATCTTGAAAATACAATAAACCGTCTGAAATTGAACTTTAGAACTAAACACATATGAGTGATTCAGCATCTACATTGATGTTAAAGTGGGTTAACATGTATTAAATAGATTCTAAACCTTACCGTTTCGTGAGCGAGTGCATATTCTGTGCTTCTGAAAGGCTGTATTTACATTTCTGCCGTGTTTCGTCTGGTGCAAACAGCCAAATAGCTGATCACTGCCTCTCTCGTCACAGAGTCAAAAACTTACATACAGCACCTTTAACCTCCTAGGGCTTAGTGGCCACATACGTGGACAGCACATTTTAGCTCTTAAGTGGCTATAGAACACAAGACAAATAGAATGTGTAAAAAGTATATGTTAAAGAGTTCTTAACAATACACAATCAATACAATATTCATGACCAATAAAAATGCAACCAAAAAGTCTAGTGTGTTGCATATTTCGCAACATAGGCTCATTCTGAAATCGTAGCTCTATATACATTTCTGGAAATGGCGAATTATGTAGCCAGAAGTACATATTGGCTGCATTTAGTCTTTAAAAATGAATGCTACGAGGCAGTATGTTACTGTTCATTTTCGCACTTACCAGCCGATGGCTTACCTCCATATGGTATGCTTTCCTGCTGTTACCAGTTTGTCCAGTAGCTCGCTATTTACGTAGGTGGACTTGAGATGCAGAGAGGAGTTGACCATGACGACGGGGTTTGAGTCGGGCGAGGAAAGTGGGTAAGATAAAAACGGAAGCCAAAAGTAAAATAAACAAGTAATTAACAGGGTGAGAACGTGGTAAAATCTGACAATGTGATGAAAATCAGGCGAGGGGTTTTCCTTTTCTGGATTGCTTTTAAAACTGTCGGTTGGGTTTAAGGAAGTGGGCGGGCGGGTCAGTCGGTGCTTTTGAAAACACTATTGGTTGGGTTTAGAGAAGGAGGAGGGTGGGTCAGTTGATCGGTCAGTCATTCAGTCAGTCAGTTAGTCAGTCAGTCAACAGCAGCCTCTGGTGGATTTACACAAGAGCAGGTGCGAATGGCACTTGCGAGAGAAATTTGAGATCTCAAAAAGCATACACAGCGGCCTCTGGTGGATTTGCAAAAAAAAAAAAAAACGTAGCTCCTGGGACATATTTGGCGCTCTCCGGAAAAATATATTTTGGTACTTTTTCAGAATGAGCCTGGGTTGATATTTTGTCAAATTTCATGTATGCAAATACAAAAGGTTAATACATTACATACACACTGTAAAAAATACTTACATCATTTAAACTAACTAAACATAGAAAGTTAAACCACATAAAGCCACATAAAATGTGTTGTCTTGACTTTTTGTCATATTTTAAAGTATATGCTGCAGACACAGAATAATGGTAAAATCATATTCCAAACAATACCCACATATGCATAACTGAAAACAAGATATGGAAAACAAGCATAGAGTTGACACCAAATCCACAGTTAAATAGTCCTGGAATGCAGATGAATCTGAGAATCTGTCCAAAAAAGGAACTTGTATATCTGAGTTTGCTTTGAAATCATTAAAAAAAAAAAAGTTATAATCACTTTTGCGTGCTCACGATAACACGGAGAGACTGAAAAGCCTGCAGTCCACCCCCGCTGCAGTAATAAATGGAGCTGCTCTCGTTGCACACTCTGGCAGCTTTTCCACACACTCCATTTATGGAGATTGCAGAACATTTGAGTGATCACTTCAGAGCGGCTTCAGCCTTCATAATAAAACAAACCCCATTTTCCCATTTCAAGCGGAATGTAAACACCATCGCTGTTGTTCATGTGATTCATAACATGTATAAACACTGAAACCGCATAACATCCAGGACATCAGATGCTTACCTGCAAGTTGGCCGCCAGTTACGGGCACCACTTTGTACGGTGACCTTGAAAAACAACAGGACAGTTACAAAACAGTTGGCGCCATAATAAAACAAATCGCCTGCATAACAGTCCGGTTATTTCTTATTATGACACCTCCGGTTTTCTGTAGCATTACTACTGTATGTAAGACGTCCACTCTGCTGGAGGATTGTGAGTGTGAGTGGTCAATGGCAAACTGAGATTCTTGTTGGCGGAGTCACTTCCCCTTTATCTCTATCTGGCCGCCATCCATTGTTTGTCTAGCATATAGGGCAGCTCTCCATATCACCAGCAGATAAAGCACAGACAGTATTTTTTTTTTGTTCACCATCACTGTTTGAACATCTTTTGTTTGTCATTTATGGAGTTCAACACCAAAACGGTGTCAAATTTGATCATTGGTTTTATATTAAGGTCACACTTTACAATAAAGTCTTATTAGTTCATGTATTTATTTACTGACATGAGCTAATTATGAACAATTATTGTATATCATAGTTGCTGATGCATTATTAAAATCCAAATTCATGCTTGGTAACATTAGTTAATGCACTGTGAGTTGATATGACATATTACCTATATACACTACCTGACAAAAGTCTTTGTCATCAATCCCAGTTGTAAGAGAAACAAATAATAACTTGTCTTCGAGTTGATCGTTTGGAAAAGTGGCAGAAGGTAGATTTCTCTGATGAATTATCTGTTGAACTGCATCCAAATCATCACAAATACTGCAGAAGACCTATTGGAACCCACATGGACCCAAGATTCTCACAGAAATCAGTCAAGTTTGGTGAAGAAAAAATCATGGTTTGGGATTACACTGAGTATGGGAGTGTGCGAGAGATCTGCAGAGTGGATGGCAACATCAACAGCCTGAGGTATCAAGACATTTGTGCTGTCCATTACATTACAAACCAAAGGAGAGAGCAAATTTTTCAGCGGGATAGCGCTCCTCCTCATACTTTAGCCTCCATATCAAAGTTGCTGAAAGCAAAGAAGGTCAAGGTGCTCTAGGATTGGCCAGCCCAGTCACCAGAAATGAACATTATTGAGCATGTCTGGGGTAAGATGAAGGAGGCATTGAAGATGAATCCGAAGAATCGTGATTAAATGTGGGAGTCCTGCAAGAACGCTTTCTTTGCCATTCCAGATGACTTTATTAACAAGTTATTGCAGAGATGTATGGATGCAGTCCTCCAAGCTCATGGCAGTCATACAAAATATTAATTCTTTTTCCACTGCACCATGACTTTATATTCTATACTGTACATTATTTCTGTTAAGTGACAAGACTTTTGTCTAAGCAAAGTCAGACCTTACTGTCCTAATTAAATCATTAAAAATCAAGGCATGATCATAATATATTTTGGTAAAATAAGCGTAATCTAGAGGCCTTTGCCTTTCATATAAGCCACTTCTGACACCAAATGCTCAACTAGAAGTCAAGTTAATATTTGTTGTTCCTAAAACTTGGATAGATGACAAGACTTTTGTATCATAAACTATCCAATATTCATATAGAACATAGTTTAAATGTCTTTTTTCTTTCGAACACAAACTGAAGAAAACAGCCATTAACATCCATAGTATTTTCTTGTTCCTACGATAGATGTCCCGAATCGCACACAGTATAAATAGTGTATGTACTGCATCACACTGGAAACTTTAAAAAAAAGAATAAGTGCACTTTAAATACCCAGATGATGCACTTATTCAACCATTAAATTGAAGTGTGGAATGTTAGACACTTCACACACTGAACAGTCGCAGCTTTGCTCACGTAGTGGAAGAGACGGACCTTTCGGACACTGATGTTGGATTACTTTATTTATTTTGGATTGTGAGTAACGATTATAATTATCATTAATAATGAGTGATTATACCGCCTCCTGATGGTGAATGTGATTATACTCATGGCAGCTATAATTGGGTAGTTTGGTCATTTATTTCACTAATTTGGCAATCGTCAAACGCCATCTGAGAAACGGCTTGAATTTCCGCTTAGAAAAAAAATGTTTGTGTTACATTTGGAACAACACTACATTCCAGCCCAGGCTCATTCTGAAAACGTACTTCTATATACATTTCTGGAGAGTTCCAAATACGTCCAAGGAGGTATGATTTTTCTCTTTCTCTTACAAATTTTTGCCATTCATGCCTGCTCTACTCACGTAAATCCACCAGAGGCCGCTGTCGACTGAATGACTGACTGACCGATTGACTGACCCACCCTCCTTTTTCCTAAACCCAACCAATAGTGTTTTCAAATGCACAGATTGACCTGTCCACCCACTTTTTCTAAACCCAACTGACAGTTTTAAAAAGCAATCCAGACAAAGAAAGCCCTTGCCTGATTTTTACCACGTTTTCAGACTTTACCAGATTCTCACCGTTATTTACTTGTTTATTTTATTTTTTGGATTTTGTTTTTGTTTACCCGCTTTCTGAAACCGTTCTTCACTGGACTCACGGTCAGCTTCTCTCTGCATCTCAAGTCCGCAACAGCATAAATGTCGTCAATACGGAAGTAATCAGTCAGCTGGTAAGAGCGAAAAGGAACGACTTCATACCGCCTCGTAGCATTGTTTTAAAGATGAAATGGAGTCATGCGTACATCTGGCTACATAATTCGTGATCTCCAGAAATGTATATAGGGCTACGTTTTCAAAATGAGCCTATTTTCCTACATTCATATACTATGCTGTTGAGTGTGTAAGTGCATAGGTACATACTGCATAAGTGCATAGAGTGTAGTGTGTCATTTGGAGGCAGGAAATGTCTGTTATTTTTTATTTTTGTTTTGTATTTACCACAAGAAAGTTCGTAAAAGTTTAGAATGACTGACTGTGAGGGAAACTTTATTTTTGGGTGAACTATCTCTTTACAAGATTCCCGCATTTTTGTGATTCACTGATATTTTTCATGTATTCTTGCTATCAAATTGAATTATAGGATGTTGATCTCTGCTCTCTCAACTTTAGATGATTAAAATGCACCGCTGCAATTTAGCAAAGTGACTTTTCTGCACATTTTTAGCAGTTTGAAACAATATATTGTATAAGAAGTAATATATATGAAATAAACCTGTACAATAACATAAATTATTGGCAGATCATTACTACGCTATTATTATAAACCCAAACAATATTGTTTAAACCTGCTAAAAATGCCAACAAAGATTGCACCTCAGTTCAAACGACAGTGGATAAAAAATGAACATGAAAGTTTGTTTCCTCATTTATTACTAGTTATAGCACCAAATAAATATGAATGAACATCTTCACATCTAATGTAACTGCTCAATTATTGTTTAACAATAGAAATTATTGCATTTTAATAACTAATTAGACGAAAGTGTAAAATTAAAATAGTCAATGAAAAAGAAAAATGCATAAACCAAGTAATGGATAAACATGACCATTTTTTTTAGAAATACTAATAATATTTCTTGCTAAAACACACTTTACTTATCTTTGATTTATTTACAAATTTTA
This sequence comes from Danio kyathit, assembly GCA_903798195.1. Classification (NCBI taxonomy): domain Eukaryota; kingdom Metazoa; phylum Chordata; class Actinopteri; order Cypriniformes; family Danionidae; genus Danio; species Danio kyathit. The sequence continues at coordinate 11,424,004 of LR812527.1, read as the reverse complement.
AAAAATTGTTTAACAGTGTAAGATTTCGTCTATTTGCATTTAGTAATTGTTTATGAAATTCTTTTTTAAAAATCTACATCCAAGACTCATTGGAAATACGTGCCTCAGCCTACATGTAAAACATGTTTACCTGGGGTGCGTTTCCCAAACAACGACGTAACTCGCGGCTGAACTATCATAGTGCGATGCATCGTTTGGCAAAAGAGCGATGTAGCGACGAGTGTTTCCCAAAACCCGTAGTTTCTTTCGCAGATCCATCGCTTGAACCACGTTAGTTATAACATAAAACGCCCATAATGATGCTCTAAATGGGGTGGAGTAACTTCTTTAGAGAACAACCCCATAATTTCTTTGTGCAAATTATATTGTTTTACACAAACACGCATTTAAAATAAAATCCAATATTAGTTTTGGTAAAAACATGCACTCGTTTTCTATATTAATTAAAATATATGTAAATGGCACATATGTTTGCTTTAATAATATTATTGAGAAGTTGAACATTATTCTATTCTAAAACATAAAATCATTTAGAAAAGCTAACACTATTCTAATATCATATATAAATCATATAAATAAATAAATAATGAGGCGATTTATTATAAATATATTTACTTTAATAATAATATTAATAATATTAATGATGATGATGATGATGATTATTATTATTATTTAGGATATTGGTTATTTATTTAAAAAAAAATACAATTTGACACATGCAAACCACAGCAGAAAGTTCTAACCAGCAGACCCATGTCATATACAGCAGAGAAACTTAATAAATAACCCACTATAAAATAAAAGAATTAACGTATGCTATGTTTTTTATTTTCACAAGCTTTGGAGACAACATAATTTCCGCTTTCAAATATACCTATAGCTTTCGCCATGAGGCTGTGTTCAAAATGATATCAATGTTTTCAAAGTGCACTGGGAAGGGAGCACAATTGTAAACATGAAGATCGCTAAAACTGAACTGTAAAAATAGTTTGAAAGCAAATTACACCTAAGAGAGATGACCTTAATGCTTTTTTATTTTTAATAATTCCAACTTTGAATGTTAGAATGTTCTAAATGAATAGGGCATAGGGGGGATAAGTGGGAATAGAACACAGCCAGGAACTATGCTTCTAACTACAGCTCCAGAGGTGTCGTTTCAAGTGCTTAAGTTTGCGACGCAGTTTGCGAATGTTCGTTGGAACGATGGATTTGGGAAACAGCAAATCAACGAACTATGTTTGTAACGACGGAACTTGCGACCTTAGTTGGCTAACGATGGTTTTGGGAAACGCACCCCTGGTTACGTTTTGTTGCATGTTTCAGATGACAAATCCACTAGAGGGCGCCGTCTACATTTTTTATGAATCTGAAATACGTTAATTAGGGTGAGTTTACTTGTAGGTTTCAGATACACATCCATCTTGTTCATGTCCATGAGAAGGCAGAGTTTGTCGTACAGATCAACTAGCCAACCACTGATGTTGTGGTATTTATTTGGTGTTCCACAAAGAACTGCACAAAACTAATCCATTTGTTGATAATAGTTGCTGTCATCAAACTGCCCCATAGCATTTCATTTTACCTAGAAACTTCAGTCAAAGATATGTTTAATGAGGTTTTTGCAGTATTTTAACAAAAATATAGGATGAAGCTCCTCCTTCCAAATAGCCTGTATTGGAAATTTACACCATTAGTAATAGTATTTGTAGTTGGCATTGAAACTTACTAGCAAAGCCTTAGTGCAACTTGTTTCTGCACCCAATTTTTAATCAGTGTACTTGACCATTTATATTAAAAGAGATTTATATTAAAGAGATTCTGACTAAATGAAATTTTAGTTTTTGCTAAAGTGAGAAGTTAGTTTTAGGGAATTTGAGTTTTTGTGCCTGGAAATTTGTGTGTCAAACTGATTCATTTTACACTTTTTGCATGCGTAAAAATTGACCTTTTTACAGTTAAAAACTTGACTGAACTTTCATTTCTAAATGAGATGGATGGTTAAGTTACCTCTCTGTGTTGTTTGGCATTGTTGGGTCGATAGAGACCATTGCTCCTGTTGAGTCCAGAAGGGAAATGCTTGTGTTCCTGTCAGCAGCAGATACATTCTCTAAATATGGGTGCACTTCAAAAGTAGGAACACTTTAACTGTACACATACACAAGCACACACACACACACACACACACACACACACACACACACACACACACACACACACACACACACACACACACACACACACACACACACACACACAGTACCTGGAGAGCCCTGTGGCAGTGCAGAACAGCTCCTTTATATCACATGGGCTGCAGAAGCGGCTGAAAACCACCTAAAAAGAAACAGAAACAAACGGAGATTCTTAAATTTCACCACAAAAAAAAAAATGAAATTCTGCAGTTAATTTACACACCCTCAGACATTAGAAGATCTAGCTGACTTTTTTCTTGGGTTTAACAATAAAGAAGATTTTAAGCTGAAACTGTGGTTCATCACCATGAGCACCCAGGGCCGGCGCGTTCATAGAGGCGACCTAGGCAGCCGCCTAGGGCGGCATAATTGTGAGGGCGGCAAACACGCCCCGCCGCCCAACCCAACGTGCTGACTTTTACTGTACATTCACACGGAAAGCGGCGTCAAAGTAGCCGGAAGTCATTCATTTTCAATGGGAGCCGGCGGCGAGGAGCAGCGCGGCGCGTCTTCACCGGTGTGGGTGTCGAGGAGAGTTGAAATCAAGTCAACTTTATGGTAATGAGCTATGACGCGGTTCGGCGGTAAGCAATCAGAATGTAGAAGTCCACCGCTTGAGAGGAGTCAGAGAACACAGTCACTGTGAACTTTGGTTCCGACCACAGATGTTCCCAAGGGTTTTAATATTACGGTCACCGGATTTCCAATTGTTTGCAATGTTTTTCTTACAGTAACATACATTAAAAAAGGACTGGCGAGTTACTCATGTGTACGGAGACCCGAAAGGGACGTGATGGTGGAAAAAAAACTGGGTGGGAGAAAAAAAACGGTGACAGGAAAATATATATTTTTTAAAGTTCTTGCGTTCCCTCGCAAAGATTGCGTTCCCTCGCAAAACTGTTTTTCCACAAACACTTCCTGTTCACTTAAGTGAATTCATTAATTGATTCATACATGTCAACCCTCCCGTTTTTGACTGGATTATCCCGTATTTTACTATTCTATCCTGCTATCATCATATCATTCAGTATCAGCGAATGCATGTACAGTATGAGCTAACGACTGGTATAAGCGCTGACTGACAAGCGCTCCGTATGATAAACTGATCCCAGATCAGCTTCTGTACACACC